>CAWUFW010023662.1:0-71793 GCA_963921515.1 Calotriton arnoldi | reverse complement strand
GTCAGGTCTCAGTCAAATTCCGCAGGAGCCGAAGATGGGCCCAAAGCCCCTCCACCAATACTCCCACCAACAGGCTAACTCTTGGTGAATGCAACAGCGGGGGGAAAGGGGAAGTGGATAAAGAGAGACAGCCTTGTGACGGAAACACCGCAAGTCTTCTATTCGTCTCCGCTACTCTGTCTAGGATCAGGAATTCTGCATCTGCATTGTGAAAGAAAATATATAATACATGCATCCACACACCTGCATTAATTATTGCTAAATCTCAAACTTAAATTACCCCAAACTAAAAAGGCTTTAGCTTCTCTCTTGTAATAATTGAACTTGTTTGAATAGAGTTCAAAGTGAAAAGAAATAAATGTCATTAAACGTTGTACTCTTTAAATAATGCCAAGTCTTTTCTTACTTCTGGTACGGTCTTTTGAAGCTGATGAATTGGAAACAACAAGTGCTGAAATATTGTAAAGTCACAATACCTGGAGTTCAGCTGATTTCTCACAATGGAACAAGCTTACCATTTCGACTGAGCTCTTTTCTGAATGGGAAAAATGTCCCTGTCAAAATTTATCTTTCACTGCCACCTTGTGGGGAATTCCAAAGCTACACTCCGTCCCAGAAACAATCTCTTCTGCTGGATTCTCTCCGGTAACTGTCTGCTGAAGCTTGAAAACAAACTGACATATCACGGAGATTGCACTGGACAAAGACACATTTCTCCGCAGTCAGGAAACACCCCGTGCCAGCACACTACTTGAATTCCTGCAGAACGGGCTGTCTGCGCTGAACACGAACCTCCGAAAATCCTCTCAGCAGAATTCACAGAAGAGGCGACTGAACGCGCCTCAGAGTACAGTTGAAGTGCGAGCTGTCAAAGCTACGCAAGCTCTTTTCAAATTCGAGTTCCAGCGCGAGGGAAGAAAAGCTAGTGCGCTGAACCCATTTCTGCAGGAATAGATTGTTGAGTCTTAGTCCTTTTGGGTGCCATTTTGTAGATGCTTGAGGAGGACTCTCAGAGTTTGAAATATGGACAGGTGCTGTCTCTTCCAGCGTGGATATCGAGCTGCCCTTCTCAAGCGTAAGCTAGACTTCTTGTCTTTTTTAACTATTCTAACTGTAGCTGCTGACGTCCTGACAGTACCTCCCTCCAAAGGGGACCTCCCCACTTTTGGTTTCTTTGGATAAATTCTATGGAATCTATTAATCAGCCTAGGAGCATGAATGTGAGATGACGGTTCCCATGACCTCTCCTCAGGACCAAAACCCTTCCACTCAACCAAATAGAACAACCTGCCTCGGGAGAACTTTGAATCCAAAATGTCGCTAACTTCAAACTCCTCTTCAGAATCTACTCTAATGGGTTGAGGGGATTTCTTTAACCTGACTTTTGGGGGCTTTTCTTCAAAAGGGAAACATGGAAAACTGGATGGATCTTGACCTGTTTGGGGAATATCAACCTCACCACTACTGGGCTGATTATTTTCTCAATTTTAAAAGGGCCCAAGAAGCGGGGTTGAAATTTTCTATTCCCTTTTAATTTTAGGTGCCGGGTTGAAAGCCAAACCTGATCTCCTTCCTTATATTCTGGACCTGCCCTCCTTCTCTTGTCTGCATGTTTTTTGTATGAAGCCTTGGCCTTTAATAAATTCTCTTGGGCCTTTTTATACGACTCTTGTATTTTCCCAACTAGATCTTTTACTGCCGGGACTGATTCATCTTTTTCTCCTAATATTATACTAGGTTTCTTCCTGAATTCAAGAAAAAAGGAGTGAAACCAGTGGAGTCATGCACTGCATTGTTATATGCAAACTCAGCAGTCCAAAGTAGATCAGACCAATCACCCTCCTGCTCCAGTAAATACATTCTCAAATACTGCTCGAGTTCTTGATTCACTCTCTCAGTCTGACCATCGGTCTCTGGGTGGTAACTGGTAGAGAACCGGGTGTCAATTCCTAAACTATGCATAAATTTCTTCCAAAATTTTGAAATGAACTGGGAACCTCTGTCTGAGATGACCACCTGTGGGACACCATGAGCCTTAACTATATGGTGATTAAATAATTGGACCAATTGGGAGGCAGTGGGAATACTTTTTAGAGGTACAAAATGACTCATCTTGGAAAAAGTGTCCACCAATACCAAGACTGTGTTGAATCCTTGACAGTTTGGAAGATCCACAATTAAATCCATAGACACAGTGTGCCAAGGATGTGGAGCATTAGGTAATGGCTGCAAAAGCCCTTGAGGAGCCTGTCTGCAAGATTTTCCTTTGATACAAATTTCACAAGTCGATACGTACTGTCTTACTTGGGCCGCCATTTTTGGCCACCAAAAATGCCTTTTGATCAAATTCAAAGTCTTCTTTATGCCTTTGTGACCTGCCATCAGATTATCATGACAACCAATCAAAGCCTTCTCCTGTAGGTCTTCAGTGGGTAAATATAGAGCTCCATCATGATAAGGGAGACCGTCTTTTATTTCTCTTCGGGGATCTTCCTTCTTCTATTCTGCAAAGTCTTTTTGTGAACAGGATTCTTGCAATTTTCTTGTGAATTCTTCTAGACGAATAGCTCCCACAATCTTATTTGACGGAATGATTGGCTCGACTAAAGGGAGTCTCGCTTCTTCTGGCATATCCTTTCTCGATAGAGCGTCAGCTTTTCCATTCTTCACCCCTGGCTTGTAGGTTATCACAAAATTGAATTCTGAGAAATACAATGACCAGCGCAGCTGTCGAGGGGTAAGTGTCTTCGCAGATTTCAAGAACTGAAGATTGCGATGATCGGTAAATACTGTAACACAATGTTTTGCTCCCAACAAATAGTGTCGCCAGTCCTGGAAGACCTCTTTCACTGCCAGCAACTCTTTGTCTGCTATGGAATAATTCATCTCCGGTTCAGACAACTTCCTTGACCTGAACGCAACTGGGTGTAATTGCCCAGTTTGCAAATTTCGCTGCGACAGAATTCCTCCGGTAGCAAAATCTGAAGCATCAGTCTCCACAAAAAATGCCTGCTCTGGGTCCGGGTGCATAAGAATGGGGGCAGAAGTAAAGGCTTCCTTCAAAAACTGAAAAGCCAATTCTGCGTCTTCCGACCACAAAAATGTTCTTCCTTTCTTCAACAATTGAGTAATGGGGGCTACCTTGGCTGAAAAATTTGGAATAAACCGACGATAAAAATTGGCAAATCCAATAAAGCTTTGAATTTCCTTGATGTTTCGAGGTGTGGGCCAATTCCAAATCGCATCCACTTTAGAAGGATCCATTGCCACTCCATCTACAGACAAGACGAATCCAAGGAACTCGACTTGTTTGGCATGGAACGAACATTTCTCCAACTTCACATAGAGATGATTTTCCATTAACTTGAGCAATATAGCTCTCACGTGCTGAACATGATCTTCCAAATTTTCTGAGAAAATCAAGATGTCATCAATGTAGACGACTGCCACCCGGTCCAAAAATTCTCGCAGCACATCATTAACCAGATGCTGAAAAGCTGCCGGGGCGTTGCTCAATCCATATGGCATGACCTGATATTCGTAGAGACCATATCTTGTCCGAAAGGCAGTCTTCCACTCATCGCCTTTGGCGACTCTCACTAGGTGATAAGCACCTCTCAAGTCAAGCTTTGTGTAAAACTTTGCACCCTTAACCTGATCCAACAACTGAGAAATCAACGGTAAGGGGTACCGATTCTTGACGGTGACCAGATTCAAGGCTCTATAGTCAATACAGGTGCGAAGACTCCCATCCTTCTTAGGAATGAAAAATAAAGGGGAAGAGACGGGGGATTGAGAGGGGCGAATGAAACCATTCTTTAAATACTCTTCCAGATACGTTTTCAAGTATTGATTTTCAGCTTCCGTAAGAGCGTAGATGCGACTGCAAGGAAGAATCGCACCTGCTTCCAATTCAATTTTACAGTCATACTCACGATGCGGCGGGAGCTTCTCTGCATTGCTCTTATCAAAAACGTTTGACAGATCTCTATATTCCTCTGGAATTTCTTTCAAATCCATTACACAGATTCGATGAGTCACTTGAGCCAGATTAGCTGCTGGGGAACTTTCTGACTTAACTGGAATCTCATGAAAGCAGTGGGTTAAGCAATAGTCTGAAGACATTTCTACTGTGCGCCTCTCCCAGTTGATTCTCGGATTATGTTCCGTGAGCCATGGCAATCCAAGAATCAACTGAAACTGGGGGCATCAATTAGATTAAATCTCAAAAATTCTCGATGACCCTGCAGTCCCTGTAATTCTATGGTTTCAGTCTCTTCCGTGATGGGACCTGAGGTGAGATTAGATCCATCGACTGCTCGAACCACCTCTAATTGTTTCTTTTTGATTGCTTGGATTCCAACTTTCTTGGCATATTTCAAGTCACAAAAATTGCCAGTGGCGCCAGAATCAATCATTACAGAAACATCCTTGATTTCAGTGGAGCCAAACTTGGCGTGCAAAAGTAACAGTCAAATGTGGAGCCGCCGACTGTAAGGTGTTAACAATATGCTGAGTTCCTGGAGCTGACTTGTCTTCAGTTCCCACCAGAGCAACTCCTTCTACTGGTGGGATTTGTCTTTTAACCCCAAGTTAGTTTTTGGCTTCTTTGGACAATCTTTCAAAAAATGACCTGAAGCTCCACAATATAAACATAAATTCTTTGATCTTCTTTTTTCTCGCTCCTCTTTTGAGAGGGGCTCTCTAATAGAACCAATTTGCATTGGCTCTTCACCAGAGGAAGCTTCAGATTTACTAGCTTCTGTCCTGAACCTGTCAAATCGGGGAACAAAGGGACGAACATCTTTCTTCTTTTCTGATCTTCTTTCAAAAAGGCGATGTTCCAACTGTAAAACTAAATCTATAAGTTCCGAAACATCTTGAGGTCTTTTCGGAATTTGGGCCAATGCATCTTTTAATTCGTCTTTAAACCCACGATAGAAAATGGCCAACCTCTTGCCTTCTGGCCATTCCGTTTCCACAACTAGCTTATTAAATTGCGCTATGTAAGCAACCAAATCTCTGTTCCCTTGCTTGAGGTCTAATAATTCGTTGTCAATGGCTTGGTTTGCAGATCTTCTGTCAAAGATTCTCAAGAATTCTCTTTAAAAAGCTCAAAATCATAGAGGGCTGGATCATTGCGAGAGATTAATGGCATTGACCATGCGGCAGCATCTCCTCCCAAGTAAGACAGCACGAACGCAACCTTGACCTGATCTTCCGCAAAGACCACCGACCTGCATAGGAAATGTAAAGAGCACTGGGTAAGGAACACCTGTGCCTTATGAGGATCCCCATGATATCTTTCTGGATTGGCCAAAGGAACTATAGGAGACATGGAATGAATTACTTGAGTTGTTACTTCTGAAGCTGTTTTATGTCTGGCTTCAAAACTAGGAAGAGGGGAGGAACTGGCTACCAACTCATCCATTCTTTGTCTAATTAAGTGCGTTTCTTGCTGGGACCTTTTTATTTCGGCTCTCAAGTTTTTATTTTCTTCGACAGTTTGGGACAATTGGATTTGCAAACCTTCCAATATTCCCGCCAAGTCCTTCATGTCAAACCCCTCAGCCATCTCGACTCAGGCGGAAAAAGAGTGTGGCACTTCAATCTGTCAGGTCTCAGTCAAATTCCGCAGGAGCCGAAGATGGGCCCAAAGCCCCTCCACCAATACTCCCACCAACAGGCTAACTCTTGGTGAATGCAACAGCGGGGGAAAGGGGAAGTGGATAAAGAGAGACAGCCTTGTGACGGAAACACCGCAAGTCTTCTATTCGTCTCCGCTACTCTGTCTAGGATCAGGAATTCTGCATCTGCATTGTGAAAGAAAATATATAATACATGCATCCACACACCTGCATTAATTATTGCTAAATCTCAAACTTAAATTACCCCAAACTAAAAAGGCTTTAGCTTCTCTCTTGTAATAATTGAACTTGTTTGAATAGAGTTCAAAGTGAAAAGAAATAAATGTCATTAAACGTTGTACTCTTTAAATAATGCCAAGTCTTTTCTTACTTCTGGTACGGTCTTTTGAAGCTGATGAATTGGAAACAACAAGTGCTGAAATATTGTAAAGTCACAATACCTGGAGTTCAGCTGATTTCTCACAATGGAACAAGCTTACCATTTCGACTGAGCTCTTTTCTGAATGGGAAAAATGTCCCTGTCAAAATTTATCTTTCACTGCCACCTTGTGGGGAATTCCAAAGCTACACTCCGTCCCAGAAACAATCTCTTCTGCTGGATTCTCTCCGGTAACTGTCTGCTGAAGCTTGAAAACAAACTGACATATCACGGAGATTGCACTGGACAAAGACACATTTCTCCGCAGTCAGGAAACACCCCGTGCCAGCACACTACTTGAATTCCTGCAGAACGGGCTGTCTGCGCTGAACACGAACCTCCGAAAATCCTCTCAGCAGAATTCACAGAAGAGGCGACTGAACGCGCCTCAGAGTACAGTTGAAGTGCGAGCTGTCAAAGCTACGCACGCTCTTTTCAAATTCGAGTTCCAGCGCAAGGGAAGAAAAGCTAGTGCGCTGAACCCATTTCTGCAGGAATAGATTGTTGAGTCTTAGTCCTTTTGGGTGCCATTTTGTAGATGCTTGAGGAGGACTCTCAGAGTTTGAAATATGGACAGGTGCTGTCTCTTCCAGCGTGGATATCGAGCTGCCCTTCTCAAGCGTAAGCTAGACTTCTTGTCTTTTTTAACTATTCTAACTGTAGCTGCTGAAGTCCTGACGAAATAGACCCAGCAGACAAGCCGCTGGAACGCACTCCAGCCCCAATGCCAAAACTTTATTAATCAGGTCTACCACCTTTGTCCAATAATCTTGTAGCTTCGGACAGGCCCAGATCATGTGATCCAAGTCCGCATCTAGGTGAGTGCAACGGGGACAAGCATGTTTAACCACCCCAAAAGCTACGTTCAACCGGTGCGGCGTAAGGTACGTTCTGTGGAGCCAGTTAAATTGTAAATACTTAAAAGCTGCATTTCGGGACACCTTCTTGGGGCCTCCCAGTGCCCTTTCCCATTCTTTGTCAGAGAGCTGTGTGGTGAGCATACTTTCCCATCTCTCTCTTAGCCGGCTTAACGGACGACTTGAGGTCTCTATAATCGCCTGATAGAGCCATTTCACCAGGTGTCCGGCGGAGCCCAAGGTCACAACCGCATGCAGGACCGGATGCGTGTCCGGCTCCTTCATCTCCCTCCCCCATAGCTTCTCCAGAGCACCTCGTATCTTATAATAATTCAAGAATTGCCCGGGTGGCAACTCATGACACTCCAGGAATTCCGCTAGGGGTAGCAATTCTCCATCTCTAAAACAGTCTCCAACTGTCTGGACCCCTGCATCATCCCAGCTCTGTAATTGTCGCCCTGTAAGGGGCGGTCCCCTACCTGCCTGTGGTAATCCCAGAAGGGCAATGCACGGGGAGTAGAGTCTCACGCCTCCTGACCTAGCCGTAGATCTATCCCAGCACCTCATAGCCACAGATTGTAGCACTCCCATAGATTTAACCTTCCTACGTCTGTCAAGCATTCTAGGCACTAGAGTCCCCACCACCGAGCAGGGAATAGGCGATAATGTATCCAGTCCTCTCCCGTCTAGCCACCTAGCCAACCACTGCAATTGGGCTGCCAGGTAGTAGGCTTGAAAATCAGGGGGCCCCAGGCCACCCCTCACGAACGGGAGACGTAAGGTCTGTAAAGACACTCTATTTCGACCACCGTCCCACACCAAGTCTCTTAAGATCGAATCCAGCCTCTTAAACCAGCTACGCGGTATTATTACTGGCAGATTAACAAAAAAATATAGAAGACGGGGCAGCATCACCATCTTTGATAGCGCCACTCTGGCCATCACCGGAAGTTGCAGCGTACGCCAAAAGGCCACGTTCTGCTGCAGTCCCTGTAGGGCCCCTCCAAGATTCCCCTCCAGTAAGTCCACCTGTGTATGATAGATCTTGATTCCCAGGTATTTAAAGACAACCGGAGCCCAATTTAATTCCAGCGGGAGGGTCAATGGCCTCGGCAAAGTGGAGCATAGCGGAAAGATATGAGTCTTCCCTCTATTAAGTCGTAAGCCCGAGAGCTCTTCAAATTCTGCTACTAGTTGCAAAATCTCAGGTATCCCCTCAGCCCCGTCCCTTAAGTAGACCAAAACATCATCTGCATACAATGATATAATATGAATAGACCCATCCAGTTTAATCCCCAGACGCTCACCCTCCCGTCGAATGCGTTCGGCCAATGACTCCATGGCCAGGGCAAACAGCAGTGGCGACAGAGGGCAACCCTGCCGAGTCCCTCTGTAGATATTATAGGATGGGGATATCATAGCGCCCGTGCGAACCCGAGCACTTGGCTCTTTATATAATAAGCGTACCCAATTTATCCAGCCGTCCCCCATCTTCATCTTACCCATCGTTGCCCATAAGAAGTCCCAACTCAAAGAGTCAAAAGCCTTCTCGAGATCAATTGACATTACTACTGCATCTGGATACTCTACAAGATCAGTATGGAACATGACATGATACAATCTCCGCAAATTATTAGAAGTGGAGCGTGTGGGTATAAAACCATTCTGGTCAATATGGATCAATCGTTGCATATACGGCAAAAGCCGGATAGCCAGAGTTCTACTTAAAATTTTAAAATCGGTGTTTAACATAGATAAGGGTCGGAAATCCGTCACGTTTGTGTGTGCCATCTTAGTTTTAGGTAAGGGAATCACCAACACCTCTCTAATGGAGGACGGAAGCCTACGAACCCCCAGTGCCGTATCATATAGACGCTCCAACTGTGGGGCCAAGATGTCAACAAACGTCAAATAAAAGTCTGCAGGCAGACCATCAGGCCCAGGTGTCTTCCCCCTCGCCATCCCCTTAATTGCCTCTCTAATTTCCCCAGCCTTGATCGGTAGTGCCAGGAAGTCACAGACATCCGCCTCCAGCTCCTGTAGCCTCAATGCATCTAGGTAAGTCCATATCTCCTCTACCGGGACTGCGCCTGGTTGCTGATACAGGGTTTCGTAATACCGCCGAAACGCTTCGTTGATAGAGCCTGGTGCACATAGCACCCGCCCCGAGCCATCAGTAATGCTCGGGATGGGCATCCCCCGAGTCTCGGGCCTAATCAACCATGTTAACATTCTACCAGCTTTGCCCCCTTCCTCATGTTGCCTCACCCTATAATTATTGAGGTCTAGCGTCCGTAACCTATCCCAAGTGTTATTATAGCGACTCCTGAGCTCCGCTAACCCATCTTGTACCGTTAATCCTTGCGCCAACTCCCCGTCCAAATCTTGTAATTGCTGCTCTAGCTCTCCCAGTTCTCTGGCAATCTCTCGTCTGAGGCCTACCATTTGTCCCATGCATTGTCCTCTTGTGACCACCTTAAATGCCTCCCATTCCACTAATGGGGAGCTAGCCGTACCCTGATTCTCAGAGAAGAAGTAGACCAGCGCAGCCGCTAGTATCTGTTTAAACCCTTCATCTTCCAGCAGGGTGGAATCCAATCTCCACGAGGGAATTGGAGTTCTCTCGGGGGTTGGAGCAAACATCATGAGCAGGGGGCTGTGATCGGAAATGGCTCTACCCAGGTATTCAGTCCCTGAGAGCATGTGGGTCAGCGTGATAGAGCAAAAGAACATATCCAATCGCGTGTGAAGGTCATACAGGTGGGAGTAATAGGAATGAACTCTCTGTGGACCATTTTGGAGTCTCCACATATCCACTAGGCCCCACCCCTCAACCCATCTCCGGAGACCCTGTGCAGTACTGGAAACCAGCGTGCCACGCAGAGGTGGGGTAGATCTATCCCAGTCGACATCACACACACAATTAAAATCACCTCCGAGTATCAGGTTATCAGCATCCACCCCCGCCAAGGTCCCAGAAAACTTCTCTAGGAAGGGGATCTGATCTCGGTTAGGGGCATACACACTCCCAATTGTTGTCACTCTCCCAGCCAGCTTCCCCTGTATAACAACAAATCTTCCTTCCACATCTATCCATTTCCGAGTAAGCTGGAAAGGAACACCTGGCCGGATACACACTAACACTCCCCTCGCATAGGCAGAATAGGTAGTTGCATAAAGCTGCCCTCTCCATCTTCGCTTCAGTCTCCCTGCTTCGATCTCAGTAAGGTGGGTCTCTTGTAACAGCGCCACATGGACACCCCTGCGACGTATATAATTCAGAATATTATAGCGCTTAGCAGGTGCACCCATACCTCGTATGTTCCAAGTGAGTAGCTTAAACCCCTGAGAGCGGACTATTTGGGTCGCCATTTGACCAGAAAATATGTCTCGCACGGAACCCCATCCATGCCAACAGCTCCGGAAATTCGTATAGACCACCTGGTAGTTATCAACAACCCCAAACCAGCAACTCCCACCCCTATGAGCGGACTGACAACGGTCAGCTGCCCAAACTTACAAAAACAGTGCCACAATCCTACAACAAAACAACTAGGTCCTAGGCAACCCACCAAAGACCTACCAGGGAGCGCGACCTGAGCCTTAAGTTTCTAGTTGTAGTTCAGTATGGTACTCATGGCTGCTTAGTCGGGATGGCCATACCCGCCCGCCCGCACCCAGGAGCCCCCCCAGACCCCACCCCACCCATAGGCCCCTCCCACACTCAAAGTACTCAATGTAGTCAATGCATTCATAACCAAGTCCTTAAATGTTCCCATGGACCGGGCCAACCAAGGCGAGAGCGGCGAGAGGAACAGGGAGAGAGAGGAAAAGGGGGAAAGAAAACAGGAAATGAGAAAAGAGAAGAGAACAAGAGCCAGTGGGGAAGAGAAAATGAGAATGTTCAGTCACTTATCCAAAGAACCCATCCGCCGTCTGTGGAGTCACCTCCGGCAAGCTCTTATGTCCACTTTGAGACGTGTCCGACCCCGATTCTTCAGTTCCATGCTTGGAGTCCGAGCCTTTTTCGCGCGTGGGTGTCCCACTTCGCAACAGCTCCGCCACAGCCCGCAGGGCATCTGCTCTTTCTTCAGCTATCCGGGACGGGCTTAGTTTCTTAGTGATCCTTCGCCGCTGCCGTCTCCTAGCTTGTTTCCCAGGCCCCTTCCCGTCCGCTTCATTAGGCTGGGGTCGAGATTTGGCGTGACCCTCCATCTTGTAAGCCTCAACCCATTCCCAGGCCGCTTTAGGATCTTCGCAAAAATACGTTTTTCCATCCAAAATGATCCGCAACTTGGCTGGGAACATCAGCGAGTACAAAATGCCCTCCTCACGCAGCGCTCGTTTGACCTCCAAAAACGAAGCACGTCTTCGTTGAACTTCCAACGTATAGTCTGGGAACAAGGACACCTTGCAATTTTCAACTGTGTATGGACCGTCCGTTCGTGCTTTCCTGAGCAAAAGGTCCCTATCGCGATAGTGTAGGAGTCTGGCCACCACTGGTCTTGGAGGCCTTCCCGGTGCCGGCGGTCTGGTTGGTACTCGGTGGGCCCTTTCCAGAGTGTAGAACTGCGATAGACCTTCAGGAGCTACCACTTCTCTCAGCCATTTCTCCAGATAGGCTATCATGTCCTGCCCCTCAATTCCTTCCGGAAGCCCTAAAACCCGCACATTATTGCGGCGATTGCGTCCCTCTGCATCCTCCGCCCTGCGTTCCAGCACCATCATTCTGTCTGAGAGGTCTTCCACCTTTGCAGCCAGAGCTTTTTGAGCCGGGGCCAGCTCCTCTAGAGTCTCCTCCGTATTTTTCATCCGGGCAGACAATTTACCATGTTCAGCTCGCAGCAGGCCCAGCCCCACCGCCACCGTACTGATGTTCTGGTGGAGCGTCGCTTTGGTATTGGCAATCGCCTCCAGAATCTTAGCATATTGTTGGTTCACTGGGATCTCAATCAGATCCCCTCCCTGCTCTGTATGCACTGAGTCTGGGGTGCAATTATCCTGTTCCAGGGGAGGGCGCACCTGTTTTGCTTTGGGCTTTCCCATTCTCAGCGCGGTGTGCTCTACGACCTCCGATCTAGTGCGGCCCGCTCTTTGTAGGCAAGGAGCCGCCACAGCTCCTTCCGGCCCGCTCCAAACCAGGGCGCAGCTCAGGCGATGAACCTCAGGGTCACCCACCACACCAGGTCACCGGCCCAGCCCGCTGTGGTACCCGGGTGCCAGCCCCACGTAATAGCAGGCCCTTTAAGCGCTATTCAGTCGTCAGGGTAGCGAACGCAGGGAAAGGCGGCGGGGGCAAACCATCAGGGAGCGTCGCCATACGCGGAGGCAGACCGGCAGTCCACCAGTGCGTTGCATGCATTCACCGCAGCAATTACTGTAGTGGTAACCAGGGCCCCTGAAACACGTTTCAAATGTCTTGGCTGATCCCCGCCGCAGTTACTTCACCACCCACACCAACACAGTGCTGGGGGTGGTTCGCCAGTTGGAATGCCGACGGGCTCACCTCGCAGCTCTCTTGCAGTCCCCACAGTTTCACCTCCCGGGCGTGGAATAGTCTGCGCCTTTCGAGTGCACCCACCGCACTTGATCTCGGGTCTCGCCTGCTTCGTCCCCACAGCCCTACACAACAGTAGGCCCCCTCAGGAAGTCGGCAGTGGCTGATAGTGATAGCGTGGTAGGTGCTACAAAACAGTTCACAGATGGGGGCACCCTCAACAGCTTTTACTCCTCCGGGCCTCACCACTGCCGCAACCAAGTCACGAGGATCCTACAGAGTCCGTGGGGATCCCGTTACGACCATGCCACGCCTCACACGAGCCGCAGCCAGCCCAGCTTGCAGGTTACTGTATTCATGCACCGCATTCAGTCTGGCCGACAATACCGACTGCAACCTTTTCAGCGTGCTCTCAGGCGGCGCAGCCCACCCGCGATCGTGCCACCGTACCACGCGTAGCGCCGCAGGGCCAGCGGTGAAGCGGGTAATTTAATGCCACTCAGCTTATCTGCGCCCCGAGCGGGCTCCGACGGGGTCCCAATGCCTCTCACCTCCAAGGACTTCCGCTCCGCTTTTACAGGCCGGCTCCAGCAGCAGATCTGGCGCAAGTCAGGCACAGGACCCGGCCCCCGCTATCCCGGGGGGAGTCCTCGATTTTTCAGCCTGTGTCCGAGCCGCAGGGCGCCCCCTCCGTCTGTCGCAGTCTGGCAGAGCAGTCCACATCGGCTGTGACGCAGCTCTCCTCTTCTGTTCAGGCCGCCATCTTGTGCAGCCTCGCCCGCCTCGTCCCACCGCTATCGCCGTGCCCAGCCGGTGTTCAGAACTCCAAGGGTAGTGCTGTATACACCAGTTACTCCTCTCGAGAAGGGCACAAGAAAGAGCCCCCGGGCCCAGCCAGGATCGCCGATTTACAGGATAATTAACTCAGCCGGCACGGAGCTCTCAGCTCACGCGTCCACCTTCGATGGCTTCGTAGCCACGCCCCCCTGATATTTTTATTGTTGACTGAAACTTCAGACCTCACAAGGAACTCTGCAGCAGGTGATCTTAAACCCATACATATTTTCTAACTACAGCACCCCCGCTGTCCTCAACCCCGCCCCCGTCCCCCAGACTTCAGAGACATGTTCAGCTGCACCGGTCGCACCACCCTACAGCCAGCCCTGGATCAGACCCTACTCTTTCGAAGTCTTGTTTTTGTTTCTTTTTACTTCTCATGGTTTTAGTGGCTGGGTGGTTTGTGAGTCCTAACAATCACTATTAATTAATATGAAGCAGCTTGAGGTTTTTAAAAGAGACCAAAACACATGCAGTGGTTCCTTCTCAAGTTCAAAGGGCGTGGGATGTCAGGTCAGCAGGTATGGGATTCCATTTCTTCTGACCCAATACTTTTGGTTTAAATATATCACTAGAGACTGACAGCAAATATGTTTCTGAGGAAGCAGGATTGCTCAAGCGATAGACGTGTTTATAGAGTCATGTAGTTGAAATACGTGTGAAGTGGGAGCCATTTTGTCTTGGAGCAGCATAATTTTGGCTCCACCCTTACACGTCATAAATACGCTATATATATATATATGTGCACTTAGCACATATACTTTGTGTGCCCTAACATTATTAATGTAAAGTGATGCCTTTTGATGTATTCATGAAGTGCATTCACTGTAGAACTCGACAATTATATACACATTGTGCCTTAACCGCATTAAATGATATATACTTCTTAGAAATCTGATGAAAACCATCCTCACACTATTAAAATGTATTTACTTTAAAAATGAGAATAATTCTCTATTATTTTCGTATTGGTATTCATAATGTAGTTCTTAGTTATACTTGTGTTCTTGCATTTAAAGTGTCTTTACCTTTACTTAAACTGTAATATTAATCTAGATTTAAACCTAATGTACTGACATTTTTCATTCATTTGTGGTTGGATGTGCACACACATATTAAAGGTGCACTATTGATTTAATACGTTAAATTGTAATGACTAGGTCTGCATTTATTTTTACATGAGCTGCTTTTTTCCATGTTTTCCTTGCGTGTCTTTTCCTTGCAGATGCATTCACATGGTTTGTTAGTTGAGAATAGATGTAACACTGTATAAGAGATAGAGAGCCTGAGAAGAAGACCCTGACAAAGAACATGGAGAGCCCGAGGGTTAACTGACAGTTTCCATTCAGTAATTTTGCAAGGAGTCGCAGGTGACCAAGGACGATGTCATTCTCAGGACTGGCCTGGGAGAATTTGCTAATTTTCAGCTCAGAACGTGAGAATGGAAAGAACAATGGAGCCCCTGATGGCGTAATTATGGGGTGTTACTCAGAAGATTTGTGTGGGATTAATTGGTGTTCTTACAGGTCCTTGTGAGCCACTTTTCTTCTGACCTTTTAGAGGTTTAGACCTCTATACTTTCCCTTTTTAACTTTGTGCTAAGTGTGGCTTAGGCTAACACTTATACTCCAGTCCCAAGAAGATTCTTGACCGAGCTTCTGAAATGCTGACACCTTCCCTCACTTCCCCGCATTTCCTTAGGTTTCTGCATTTCCCCAACTTTTTCAGATCCTTTTAGGTTCAAACCATCCTCTTTAGTTTGGACTTTAAATTTGATTTTAGACTAAACTCTTCTCTGATCATCAAATTCTGTTATTCATTTTCTGTAATGCTGTGACTGAACTTCTTGTTTGCCTCATTCTGGTATGCCTGAAATCTTTAGAAGGTTGGGTTATCCAGTTGTTATTTGGGATGTTTACAGCATGGTATTGAGATTCATTTACCTTTACCTGATTGCTAACTAGTAATAAATCTTCTTAACTATAGTTACTGATTGTGTAGACAAATGGGTTGCACTGTTATTGAGATTGTTTGATTAAATTGTATTGTATTGTAATTGCATTTATATAAATGTTAACTCCCTTTACCTCTCAGTCGGCGAAAAAGGTCTATTGGATAACAAATGATAGGAGGGTTGACCCTGCGCTGGATCAGTCTCTAGAAAGTAGGCAGCGGGTAATTACTAACGAAGGAAAGCAGGGTTTATGTCAGGAGTTGAAGACAGTTCTAGACATGGTAGAAAGTGGGTTTCCCTGCTGTGTCCCTCAAGCATTGTACTTTCAGGAGCAAGCCAGAAACTGAAGTCTTGGTTGAAGAAGTTACAAGCTTTCTTGAGATCAGGTATTACACTTGCACTGAAGGCTGAGTATACAGTGTTCCAGAGACTGACACTGTGCACTCCAAGGGTCTTGTCTCTGTGCTTTTAGCATTTCAACTTTGTTGCCAAAACCTTTGCCAGCTGTCTGGGGGTTGTACGACTGAAGATTCCTAAATGGTGCATCGTGTAGGACCAGAAACCAAATCCCATTATAGCAGCCGCATTGCATCTATTTCTGAATTGATCACCTAGTGCAGGACTACAGCCTTATATGGATTATTGTGTCCTGTTATGGAGGCCGCGCTACATGAAGTATAATGACAGACTGCACACACTTCAAAGACAGGCAAACAAGATGGAGCATTTTTCAACCAAAGATGCCCTTTTGTATACACTCAGGGGTAGGAGAGATAGGACTTATGAGAGAAAATGAATAAACACGGTAGAAGAAGGGCCATTTTCAGCAAAAAAAGGCTACTAGACCATGAGGCTATTATACAATAGAAGTTTGACTCAAAATACTATAAAACATTTCTAAGCCGCTAGGGCATTGATTGCACAGAGCAAATTTCTAGTAGAAAATGAAGACACAAGAACTGTAAGGGAGTAAGGGAGTTTTCCTAATACCTGGGAGAGCCACTTGTGAACAATACCAGTAGCTCTGACCAAGGAAAGATAGGATTGGAGACAGTGTACAGTCTGTGTATCACCGGTGACAGGATATGGCAAGCTCGGTATATCTACCTGTCCGCATCTGCTACCACATTCTACATTTTAAATCAAAGGTGTAAGTCTACTTCCTAGCTAATTGGTGTCAACATTTTTTGTCACCGACTGGTCCCTGGTGGTGCTGCTCACCAAAATATGGTTTCAGTTCCAAACTCAGAGGACTAATCACAGCTATAGAGCAAATGCTGATCTGGAGACTATTGTGGAAAGTGTGAGAGCCAAGGTAGAGACTGTGAGGAAATTACTAACTCTACCAGAGAATGCTGTAGTTTCACAATCAAGTTCCACTTTACCAGATGTCTTAGCCACTGAGAGTGAGGCAGACATGTGAACTAGCGGCTGTGAATGAAGGTGTTATGTATTTCCCTGGTACCATAGTTCAAGAGCCCTTGTAAGACGAGCTCAACATGCAATGGTAGAAAGCACAAGGGAATGGGTGGGTTTGTGGTTGTAGCACCAGGGGCAAAGCCCCCACATTGGAGCAATATGGACAATGTGTGCAAGGAAGGGGTTTCACAGACACGGATGAGCATAACAGCAGGCGAATCATAGGCATGGATGGAGAGGACCCTTACAAGACTTCACAATGCTAGGCAAGTATTTACAAGAAAATATAATTGTTAGCGCTTAAAACGTGTACACTCCACATGCGCACGTGCACACACAAGCACACACAAGCATGCACACTACTCCCAAACAGTCAACCTAGCACCAATGTCCACTGCACTGTATTAGTCAACTAGCCTCTCCAGCTGAGCTCTAACCGAAGGTTTTTTTCTTATATGTAACTTCAAGCCTTACAACACCGTCATCATACCACAACAGTAACTATCACAAAACAAGGGCACTCTACAAAAGAAACCCTAATTAACTACACATAAATTTAATGCCAGGCATTCCACTTTCCGTCCTTCTAGAAGGTGCTGTACAATAGGACAGGTCCTCCAAGTGTGCACTCTACAAGGACACAGACACACAAACAGACCCCATCACTCTACTCGGAGCCACATCATAAGCCAAGTACTCAACACGTTAATTTGAGGCTCGAGCAGACAAGAAGAGCACCACATATGCCCTTTACTGAATATCAACAAGGACTGTACACGACACCACTGTCTCTGCCCCACCTCCGCTGGCTTTTCAAAAGTGCCAGCTTGCTGGAAAATCTCCCTGCTGCCAGACATTCTGAAAATACAATTAGGAAACGGTATCCCCATTCAAGCCATTAGGTTGGAGTTATCATTGGTTTAATATAAGGCAAGAATGGTACAGGTATTTCTATGGCCATTAAGGACATCAAAGTGGCTGATTATTACAACTTGTTACAGGTTTTAGTGAAAAATCTGAAACAGACTACTGGGCTCCAAAGTGGACTTGGAGGAGCAAGCAAGATGCATTTATAATGCCTCCTGAATAACACCCAGACCTTCCAACTCACACGGTGCCACCCAGTGTCACAAGATTCCACCTCCCTTCACACGGTCACCAGGTGAGGAGCTGAATCACGTGGTGCGCACACACCTAACTCGAAACCCCTGCAGAGAGCAGGTTTCCAGCTATTTGTTTGGAGGCTCTGCGCAGGACGTCCATTCTAAGGTGTGAAACATCGGACATCGGCGGGAGCCTCAAAAGCTTGTGGTTTTTTTGGTGTGGGAGGGAGGAGGCAGTGAGGTAAAGTGCCTCAGTCTGTGATTGGCACAAAGCCCGCCCCTCCAAAGGTCCACCCCCACCTTACACACTAAAATGTTTTCAGAAGTTGGTAGGTCTGAATAACTCACTCCAAGAGAGACCATGTCAAACAAGTTCTTAAGAAGGCGATGCACCAATTTTCCTAGCCTACTTAAATGCAAGGGCATCGAATGGGGGTTTTCACATTTGTGGCACCCGACTGCCACACCACACTACTACAAACTTTCACTTGGACCACCGGTGAGTTAAATACATGCTATTTTATTTGAATCCGTTCCCATTTCTTGTATTGACGGATAGATGGGTGAGCATGTCCTCCTAATGTTGGGGCAGATTATGTTTGAGGCAATTAGAATCGATTCATCATGTGCAGTTGGACAGCAATGAAGAGGAAATAATAATTGCATGAAGTAATCAATTTAAATCCTGGGGTTGGTCATTTTATATATGCTCATGATATTGTAACTTACAATAATATGTTTTTTTGTTTAAAACTGAATAAAACAATGTATTAAATTTTATTGAAATGACTTTCATACAACAATGGGCATATCCGTGCGTTCTATAAAATAAAAGCATATTTAGCATATAGAAATCTATGCCACTGGTCCACTAAAAGTTTTCCCCAGCAGCGAAAAACACTATCATTCCAGACTAAAATCATTGTAAATTTGCATTTGACTCTATAATTCTACATAACAAACGTCATTACAAATTATAAATTAGATTTTGGTGCATGACGACTTATTTTATGTAAGACTATCCATACAGAGAAATGTTAACACCAATATCAACAATATTGGTCAGAAATAGCTAAGCAAATGGGGCCTTCGGTATGAGTGGCTACTTGATTGCCACGAGCCCAGTAACTGGAATTGGAATTATCAGATGTGCTGGAACACAGCTGAAACCTCAGAGTGAAAATCGGGGGCAAAATGAATAATTTCCAGGAGACTTAGACCTGTAATCACGGATTCCACTGGTTATTCCTCATTTCATAGTGGACCTTGAAGGTCCGACTCGTAGTGGGCCGTAAATAATGGGCCAGTAGTTCCCTCGCTCCCTGGAGAAACACCGAGCCGCTTCCGGCCATTCATAATAAAGGCCAGTCTTGTGAAATAAGCTTTAGAGGCTTAACCATTCAATTTAAACGACGAGTATTGCTGGTTAGCACGAGGCCCTCATTCGAACAGTGGATTGTGAAGAAGTTGCGCACATTCGAACTCTTGATGTTAGCGGGACATGCGAAATCGCTGCAGCCTAAACATTCGGAGTGAGGTCATAAGAGGAGTCAGCCGAGCAGAAGACAGGCTTCTGTCAACAGGAAGTGGGGCCAGCATTTTCCAGGCCCTATAAACGCAGTGAGCAGGTGCATAGAATATACCGAGGCTTCCAGCATGACGGAACCGTATGACCACATCTCTGGGCAGCATGGGCCCTCTGGAAAGAGCATTATCTTAGAGCGAGGCTAGCTCTTATATTCCCGAGGCCTGGCCTTCCCACCCGCACCCACCGCTCTGGCTATTAGAAGTACAAGTCTCTCACTTTGTCTCTGTGCTGCTACTTGTGGGAAGGGTGGGGGGGGGGGGGGAGGGGTCCCAGGTTTCCAGAGTCACCATCGGCGGTTCTGTGTTTTAGCCAACTGCATCGTGGGATATGTGGCAAAAGAGTGCTGCGGGCTGCTCTCTGAGGATGCTCCTGATGACATGAAGCCATCTGGTAAGACTGTGTTATTAATGCGAGAATGTTCTCGTCGTGACACTGGTGGTACACAGCATAAACCATTGAAACCAGGCTTCCAAGGTACGGTCAAAAATAAACAACAAGTGCCTTTGTATTGCAATTAAAGAGTTGACACCTGGTATAGAGTAAGTGCTATCTCATTGATATGTTAAAATACCACCACCTTGCAGTTACTCCACAACCTTACTGTTCCTCGCCATCTGCTCCTTCTATATTCCATCTCCATATACAAGAACCACTATCTAATTTAATTATGTGATAGATCGCATAGAGACAAACAAACAGAAAGACTGACAGACAGACAGACAGACAGACAGACAGACAGTCAGACAGTCAGACAGACAGACAGACAGACAGACAGACAGACAGACAGACAGATAGATAGATAGATAGATAGATAGATAGATAGATAGATAGATAGATAGATAGATAGAGTTGTGGAAAACAGTTATAATTGCTTTGGTCATTTCAAAACTAGACTATTGCAATGCCTTATATGTAGGCTCTCAAATTTGCCTACAAAACAAACTGCAGACCCTTCAAAACGCAGCAGCCCGTGTGTTGATGAATCTCCCTAAATTCTCCCCAATCTCTCAAACCACTAACGATCAGCATTGGTTACCAATCAGGGAAGGAATCAAGTTTAAAACCCTGTGCTGGGCTCATAAGGCCGTGCACAAGGAAGGACCTCTCTTTTTTCAGAAGATCTTCAAATGGTGTTTACCTACACATACCCTGCGGTCTAGCGCGGCGAGGCAGGTAGTCATCCCCAGAATAAACAAGCATTTGCAATGCAATAGGACTCGCATTTACGCGAGACCTATTGCATTGGAAACGGGAGTGCGGGCGGGCGGGGGCGACAGGGGGGCGAGAAGGCACGAACAACGGGAAGGCACAGGAAGAAAATAGTGCTCATGCAACACTCGAAGTAAAGGGGCCAGTAGCCATGGAAGGATACAGATGACGACATGGCCGTCATAAGGAGGGACTAACAAGCCTATAAACCAATCAGAAGGCAGTATTTAGAAAGGACAAAGACACAAGCCAATGAAAAAGATGGGCAGGGGAGTGGGCGTGGCTTCTCTTCCGTACTCTACTACCACAGATCAACCCCAGAGCAGCGCTTGCGCGCTGGCTCAGGGCTCGACCTAAAAAGGCATTTTGGGGAGGAAGAATTTTCTCCTATTCCACATGCAAATGGTGTAATGCAATGCCTGACCACCTCAGGTTGACAAAAGCAAAAACAACAATTGATGGACAGAATGCAGAACAATGTCATACATTCACCCCAGTACAGAGATCTGGGCCTAAATCCATCGTTTTTTTGCTCACCATGCCATTCCAGTTTGAACCCAGCCATATGCAAATCAGTCTTGACCCTGTGCCCTATGGGAACAGTCCAGCCCGAACTGCCAGGCCAGGTCCTCCCTGGACTGGAAACAAGCATCCTAGGACCGGTTTCGGGGTGTCACCCCTCCTCACCCAGGATAGCTTGACTCCAGCGGCATGGAGAGCACGGGACCCACGTCTGGGCATACCCGTCCCACTCGGGTTGACAAATGCAAAAACAACAATTGATGGACAGAATGCAGAACAATGTCTCAGAGCACTGCCCAACCTTCTAAAATTCATAAGACAACTGAAAGCCAGACTTTTTTTTCCCCCCGGTGCTTAATTAGCTCCTTCAGCCACCTTTTTCCTTAAGGTTCATGCTTGACACTAGCGCCAAGAAGCTGGTTGGCATTCACGCGCTTTAAAAATATATTACCATAACATAACAATATATCAAGATAGATAGCTCAATGAGTTGAGGCCTTCTGCTGAGATCTTTGTGTTACCTGTGGTGGAAGTGAGAATGAAA
This sequence comes from Calotriton arnoldi, assembly GCA_963921515.1. Classification (NCBI taxonomy): domain Eukaryota; kingdom Metazoa; phylum Chordata; class Amphibia; order Caudata; family Salamandridae; genus Calotriton; species Calotriton arnoldi. Next base: position 50,197 of record CAWUFW010023662.1, on the reverse strand, counting down.
AATAAGTAAGGCCAACTCAGCCTTGCATCATTCAGAGGTCAATTAATTCAGCTTAGTAATGGAAGTGTTAAGAAGCAAATCCATTTATGTGGAACCTAAATAGTCAATGCTAACAAGCTTTTAGAAACACTGATGCATTTTAGGCCTGACTTAACATTTTTAGGTCGAGCCAATTGGACCAGGCATGCGCTGTCTGTTGTGAGGCATATTGTGCCTTACCAAGAACATAGTGTGGCTTGAAGCCCATCCACTGCTTTCCATTGGTTGTCTTTCCTTGTTACTCATATTTGCCGGCTTCTCATACGTGTCACTCTTTATCAATGCTATGATTCTCCCTCCAATGGAACATTGCTTCTTTAGAAACTCATTTATTGACTGGCATCACTGCTCCCGCTTCTTGCTTTGAAAGCACTATTTTTTTCTTTTGTGTGAAGCTCTCCATTAGAGTGCATGTGTTTTTGAGCTGTCTCCATCATGTACGTCTCTACTCCTGTACTCCATGTTGCTCTCTTTTGCCTGACTGGTTCTCCCCGCCCCTCACTCTTGCACTTGTCCAGGTGCTTCTCTCCATTGTTTTCCCCACTCAGATCCTCCGTGTTGTTTTACCCCAACCCCTTGTTGCTTTCGCTAACGCCATCCCCATTGTTGCTTTCGCTTCACCTGCAGCTTTCCCTCCCATTACTTTTGCATCCCTCCAGAGTTGCTTCAGCAATGCCCCCCTCCCTCCCATGTGTTGTTTCAGATCCTCCTGCCCGCTTTTAAAAAAAAATGTGTTTACTCATTTTATTTTATTTTTTAGTTACCAATCATTCTCGTATTTGTAACTGGAAAAAAAGAGCACCTGCGTCAATTTGCATGTGCGCGCAAACATGTTGTATGCATCTACAAAATAACACATGTGGCCACGTCAAAGCCTTTTTTTTATCTTTAGCCACGCTGCATAGCATCACGGATCTTTTTAGTTACCGATCCTACTCGGATCTGAAGCTGAAAAACAAATGCACCTGCATCAATTTGTAGGTGGGCGTCTATATGTTGCATGCATCTACAAAATAACACATGCCACATCAAAGTAGTTTAAACATTTTTAGTCATGCTGCATAGCATCACGGATGCTGTGCAGCATGACTACGAGCCAATGGCAAAGCCAATAAGTCACAAAGGGAAAACCTTCTGCCTTTGCCAGTGCTTGTTTTTACCAGGTTGTTAGAAAAACTGGGTAGTTCCTAGCGCTGATGTTAAGTTATTTATTGCTGTAAAAACGTTATGCACCCTGGTACATTTTTAGATCTGGCATTTGCCAAAACCTTTTGATTTTATTAAAATTATATATCAATACTATGCTTATCTATAGGGGCTTTCTGCCAGCCCTTTTCATCCATTACTCTGTATTTGTGTCATTCAAATTTTTCTTGCACCCACAAAACCATATAGCATGAGGCAATGAGTCTGCCCACTTCAGTCATTTGCCAGCTTCACTATGAGGGACAGCATTCTGCTCTTCACAAGGATTGCCTCCACACACAAAGTATGCAAGGGACTACTACGCAATGGGTGTTTTTTTGAGACCAAACAATATTTTTGCTTTTGATCACTGTTTTTTATTTAGATTATTGAGACCCAGCAGCTTCCCAACAATTAACTTTTGCACAAACATTGACAAAGCAAGCATTGACAAACTTGAAGGGATGGTGGCCAACACTAGGTTTTTTGGCTTTCCAAGTGCTTGTTTCGGTAGCAATGGTCACCTAAGTGCATGCACTGTCCAAAGACACATTCTTGACTAGAAAGCTCCTGTGTGTGACCTGATAAATACTCAGGATGCTTAAAATATGCTGGCAGCTGACTGTACCTCAGCTTCACTGTAAAGGAATGCATCGGGTTCACATAAAAATATGGAAAAATACATTTTTCCGTGGTTACTGGGTGAGATCACCTTTCCTAAAAATGCAGACAGAACTGCCTGATCCTCGAAGGTGTTACTTTAGACCTGTAAACTACGTTATGCTTATTTGGGGATTCACTTACATTTCCATAAGACCTATGAATAAAGTTAGCATGCGGCAATCTATGTGCAAGCGTGTATAGTGGTTAATATACACTAGTGATTTAAGCATAAAGTCCTAACCTTAAGTCTGCACTTTATACGCAGTGGGTACGCTATGCAACTCTTGATTCTGACATCACTGAATGTAAGATGTCATTCTGATGACATCATTGACTATATGATATTGTCCTCATGATAGAAATGAGTTTAAGTGTTTGAAATATTGTACTAGACAACATCTAGAGTAATATATTTCAGTAAAGGAAAAGTGGAAATAATTTTCACATAATAGTAGAATCCATCCATTCATCTACCCACCCACCCATACAACCCATCCACCCACTGACCCTCCCATCCATCCAATCCATCCATCCATCCACCCACCACCCACCAATCCATCCATCCACCCACCCACCGACCCACCCATCCATCCATGTCCATCCATCCCTCCACCATGCATCATTTTTAAATCCCTGAATGGCAGAAACCCCAAATTTATTAATAGCCTGATTAACAGATACAATCCAACTCGCAATCTGAGATCCGCTCACATGCACCTCCTGACAACACCCTCCTTTAAACAGAAACGATTTGGCGGATCCAGGTTCTCCACACTGGGTCCAAGATACTGGAACTCTATGCCCCTAGAGATCAGATCCTGTACAGATTTCATAACTTTTCGTAAACTTCAAAAAACATGGCTCTTTAAACAGGCATTCGCATAATTCGTGGAATTCGTGCATCACTTGAACAAACTTGTATCCATCTCCTTCCTGAGCAGCGCCAAGAAACCAATCTGGTGTACGAGCGCTATATAAATTAGGTATAACATAACATAACACCCATCCACCCACCCACCCATCCATCCAATGTCTCTACCTATTTTTACTAAACGCAGAAAGTTTCTTCGTATTTGTAATGAGGCTTTGAAATGTGAGTGGAAGGTCTTCCATACATTTGTATTCAGTGCCAACCTCATCTTTCTAAATAATTCATTCCAGAGTTTCAAATTCTTAAGCAATTTCGTAGCAAAGGGAATCTTTCTGTCTAATCTATTGGGAATACGTTCTCCCCTTGTTTCCATCACAGTATGCTATCTTTGAAGGCAGTGGTCAAGTTGAGAGCCAGGTGTGGGCAGCCAGGAGCGTTCCTTCTGCAAATCATAAGATTCTGCCCAGTCCAGTGGAGGGAGTTTCTCAAACCCTGTTGGGTTCTTTTTTCCCACGAAGTGTTATTTGTGAGAATGGGTGAGGTTGTGTAGTTTGTGTGTGATGTGACTATTAATACCACATCATGGGCATTAACCACTAACCTTGGGTTCCAGAACAGCATGCTGCCCGGTGTAAAGTGGTTCAATGCCCATCAGTGGTAGTAAGTGCTATATAAATGATTTACAATACACTTACGGTTTCAGACCAGATAATGTTATTCTGACTGTATGATATTACAAATCAGAATTATCCAAATAATCAGGTAAAAGGTACATTTTATGAATTAACAACGCTATGTTTAGGGTAATTCAGCAAGTCTAGTCTTGTGACCTTATATAAAAAAGTTCGTACTTTGTGGCATCATAACTGTCACTTATTTTGACAACCAAACATGTTAGCTGGAGGGGAGCAAAGTTATTCTGAGACTTCTCTGTAATTAAATACAAAGCTTCAGGAGGTCGGGCCTTCAGCACCTCTGCTGCCCGACTATGGAATAATCTTCCATTTGAGTTGAGAAAGCTGGAAGATCTTCTTCTGTTCAGGAAGAGACTAAAGACATGGCTCTATCCTAGTGTATAACTCTACTATCCTGATGAGATCCCCCGTAGCATGAGCCCAGCTGGGCACACATATGTTAGCGCCAGGATGCCTGCTGGGTGACAGTGCGCTCTATAAGTGTCGAAATAATAATAATAATGTTAAATTCACAACTATGGGCCTGATTACGATGTCGGTCAGAAACTCTACCGACCGACACCGTCTCGGATTCAGTTCCGACCAGCTCGCGATCGGCGGTTCTGCACAACCGATTGCGATGCTTCCGAACACTGTACGGAAGGACTCCCATTGACTTTAATAGGAGCCTGTGTTATGACCGAAAACACAGGCTCACATGGGGAAAATGGGTGTCTGCGGAAAACCTTGCACCCTGTTGCGGGCACCCCATGGTGCCTGCCGCACTGTGCATGGTTTTACAGGGGGGTCCCTTGGGTACCCCCATGGACTCCAATTGGAGACTTCAGGATGAAGAGGTCCTGCTAGGGGCCCTCAAAGTCAGTTTCCAACAGCCTTTTCGTGTCGGACAGGCCGACTAGGAAAGGCTGTAAGAATCCAACATCCTAATCGCTCGGTCAGAAACGCTGTCCGCAGAGCTGTACGAATCGGCTCCCACCGACTCTGAGTCTCCGAGTGCCGATCGGAACCGATTCGGAATGACCAAACGGTTTCCCTTCCGACCCAGAGCATCGTAATCGGTCAGCCGGAATTGTTTTACGACCGAATCAGACAGATGGGTTCCGACACGGTCTAGGAGAATCCGACTGTCGGTCGGAGGCTTTTCGACCGACATCGTAATCAGGCCCTATATATTTGGAAAGAATTGACAAAACCAAATGTCATCAAGTGAAGTGGTCATGGAGTAATGTAGTACTCCCGAAGCAGCATTGACAAAGCTAATAGGTCTGGTTGTATTGTGCCAGCACATGTACTGTATTCAGTAGCGGCCGGTGTTCGGAGTCCCGCCGGGCGCTGACGTGGGGCGGGGGAGGGGCAGGGTGGGGGGTAGTAAACTACGGATTACGGCCGATTACAGGTAAGTAAACATATAAATAAATAAAACGAATTTCGTTGCGCGCGCTGCATTGCCAAATGCGATGCAGCGCGAGAAACGAAATTCGTTTTATTTATTTATATGTTTACTTACCTGTAATCGGCCGTAATCCGTAGTTTACTACCCCCCACTCTGCCCCTCCCCCGCCCCATGTCAGCGCCCAGCGGGACTCCTACCACCGGCCGCTACTGACTGTATTGTAATTGGATCTATATAGCACTTTATACTGCTGACTAGGCATTGAGGCGATTCATAGCATGTGAACGCCAGACATTCACAAATGCAACTTACATGTTTTGCATCCACAATGCTGTTTACCACATTAAAGCCTGTCTATTACCTTTGCCAATGCTGGGAAAAGGTAGAACAAGCATTGGCAAATCAAAAAGGTCTTCCCTGTGGAAAATATTAGCTGTGTCAATGGCTTTTAGCTAAGCTGTACAGCATCCCTGATGCTGTGCAGCATGGCTAAATAAAAAAAGTTACTATGTCATTTTGAGGCATGTGCAACCACACACGCAGGTGCCTACAAAATGAGGTAGCAGCTTTTTGTTCTTTTTATTTATCAATCATACTCTGATCAACAAATAAGATTTTAGAAACTGCAAAAGCGAGGTTTTTTGGAAAGCAGGAGGGGGAAGCAACATGGGTGCAGACGTGGATGTAACACAGGAGGGTCAATGCTGGGGGTAAAAAAACAGGCAGGGACATGGAAGCAACAAGAGGCTTTTGGGGGGTGAAGCAACACAGGGGCCTGAAAGCAACAAGGACAGCAGGGTGGGAGAAAGCAACACGAAGGGCAGGGTGGGAGCAAACAAGTGAGAGGTAGAGTCACATGGAGCATGAAGTGCAGGGGAGAAAAGCAAATGGTCAAGAGAGCATTTGGAGCTGGGAGGGGTAGAAGTACACAGGCAAGAAAGCAACACAGGCAGGGGAGAACACTAGGGCACACGCACCACGGAGGGGAAAGGGGGCGAAGCACTCCGGCAAGTGAGAGCAGCACAAAGATGGAAAGAGAAGTACACTATGGAGACAACTGGAAAACACATGCACTCTCATAGAGAGCTTAAACAAATAGAAAAGGTAGCACCTGAAAAAGTGAGTAGTAATATGTCCAAAGAAGGGACAAACACAAGAAGAGGAAACAAAGTCCACACAAACTAATAAATAGGAAGCAAACAAATGAGAGTAACGATGAAGACAGCCAATGGTAATCAATGGCGGGCTCTAAACCCATTGTAACCTAACAATAAGTCTTGCAACAGACAGTGCATGCAGTGTCTAGTAGGCAAGACTTAAAGAAAGATTGCTTTCAGTGCAGAATGCAAATAGAAAATAAAGAATTGAATATAACAGTGCCATGATTGAGTATAGTTTTCAGATATAAAATCGTCCCGCGTGAACTCCAGTGTAAGCACTTTTTGGAAGGTGGAATGATACCAAATAGCATGATGTTAGAGAGTAATTCTCTTCTGTACCGGGCCAAAGCTCACACTATGCTTACTTTAAAGAATTGATAACAGTAGGCCTAGTAGGCAACTGCACTGTAAACCCTGACCTAAAAAGATATTTCCCGTTCATGCATATTGCCCAGTGGGGGTCACCGCTGGGTAGTTATAGTAAGGACAACTTTTCCTTAGGAAAAGTATAGGTTGGTTTGCCTATAACTTTGGCTCTACTTGACGATTCTTCATGAAACTTCCCAAACAAAAGTCTCAATCACCTCAGATCCTTCCTGGAAAGTTTTGGGGTGACCCGTCAAGCGGGGTATGAGAAAAAGGGGGCTCCCAAAACGTATTTCCCCATATAATTTTCCATAGGAAAACTGAATAGTGATATTACAAAAATGGCTGAATGGAATGACACTATTTTGGCAGAAAGTATGATCTTGGCACAGAAAGTGTGCTTTTTGTAATTTGGTTTTAATGCATGAAAGTAGTTTTTGCGAAAAATTAAATCAAAATGTATGTATATATCACGCCGAATGTACTTGAGATAAGATCTGATTGGTTGCCACCTCATCAACAAAGATGTGGTGGCAGCCATTTCAGGATTCGGAGACTCAATCTTCTGTCCTGAAATAAAGTTTCAAGAAGCATAATGGGAGGCAGGGTAGGGATACCTTGCAGCGGAGCCAAAAACTGTTTTTTTTGTATCGGTACCGCAATCCACAGAGGGTCTGCAGATCTAAGGCACGGATAACAAAATAAAAGGTGGGCTCCCACACTTTTTAAAAGTAAGCCCCTTAGCATAAGCCAAGGCCCATGCGGGACGGCACTATGTTTTTTTGGGGGTAGCAGGACTTAAAGCCCGATCTCTGAGCCATTTTGTAGGGCCTGGGGACCTTATTCTCTGACGTGGTGTGATTTTATATGGAGATAGGGGGCCTGAAGCCCCAGGCCATTACAAGGGCCTGAGGAAGCCAACCTCTGGTCCCGCAACACTTTAAAAAATTGAATGGGGGGCCCAGAGCGCCCACCCGAAACACCCTTAGCAATTGCTGCCCATGAGGCCACAGGTAGAATCCTGTGGCTGCGTGGCCCCTGCCGGCTTCCCTGCTTGCACCCATTCCTGGTGCAGTGGGAGCCGGCTACATCTCTTTGCTCTCTCCTGGTAGAAGCAGCTTCTCTATGCTCCCATCGGGTGGGAACAAACTTATTTTCTCATCCTGCAAGAGCATGGGCAGGGAGTTGAAGCTCTCCATGCCTGTGCTCTTGCAGGCAGGGAACTACAGTGTCTAGTGGGATGAGGTCACAGGGGTCACTGGATGACTTGGGGTGGGGGGCACCCTGCCCCCACCCAAAAAACAAAAATCGGCTCCAAGGGATGGGGTCTCAGGGGCCCTTATGTGGCTCAGGGAGGGGGGGGCCGGAAGCCTCCTCTTAAAAAAAAAAATGATCAGCCCCGAGGGATGGGGACACCAGGGCCCTTAAGTGGCTCAAGGAGGGGGGCTGCATGTCCTCTCCCCAAAAAATAATCATCTGCTGCAGAGGAAGGGGTTCTGGGGGCCCTTTCGTGGGCCAGATGCTCCCCTCATCATTAAAACAAAAACACGATGGCGTGGCCATGAAGTGGCTCGAGGAGAGGGGCCCTCTGCCCAAATTATTATTATTATTTTTTAAACTTGAAATGTGCATAGTAGCCAATATAAGGGCAAGCTTACATGTATTATTTTTTGTGTTCCGTACATTTGCAGATCCACTGTGAGCCCCAGCACGGTCCCCTGGAGAACCACCTGCAATGGATCCATGGATCTGTGGTGCTACAAAATAAAAAGAAAGGGGTTGGGTGTCCATGGGCTAGTTGGGCGCAGGGCCTGGCCACAGGCCAGGGCCTGCAGCCAACCCTACGCTGTGCATGGTCAAAGGCGGTTATAGTTATCTATCGTAACTATAACTTGTGCCCCAAATTAACTGTAACTCGTACCCTTGCTATGCACTACTTGTACCCTAACATATTACATTACTCATGACATACTCAATGAGTGCTTTGATAACATCCTTAATGACATCTGAAATTATATCATTGATAACAACACTGTGCATACCGAAGGCGCAAGTTATAATTACTTTAAGGAATGATTTATATTTACTTATGATAACTATGGCTGGTGAATTTCAGTGGTTTTGTTTGTTTAAGGTGTTATGTTTTGACTGCCATTTTCACCAAACTCTAATTTCCCTTTAACCTTTGTTTTTTTCAGTGAAGTAAGATTGATAGATAGATAGATAGATAGATAGATAGATAGATAAAACCTGAACACCCTATTTCTAATTGGTTCCCATTGTGACCAGCAGCTTCAAGAGAACAGCTTCAACATTCAGCAGGTGTGTTTTTAACAAAGTAAATCGTGTTTTTTTCCAAAATTCTTCCTATTTACCTGCATAATTACATCTGTTTCTTATCCTTTTTCTTCAGAATACCTTAGCGTATATGGGGCTACTGTTTTCAGTAAACATTTACATGTTTGGAAATACACACCCCTTTCAAGCCAACTACCCCAAAATAGGCATGCAATATAAAACATTAATATGACTAAAATGCGTTATGAGATAATATACTGCCATCTCGGGGTTCAGGTAACATTTTTAAAACCCTTGCCATTTGGTCCTTTGGTTTAAAATATTACCCTGCAATGGCAATAAAGGGCCATACTGGTTTAATTTATTAACTTGGCCAACTCAGGACAAAACAACCAAATATGGAACCACACAACATCTGACAAGAGCATCGCAAGACAAAGAGTCATGCTTGTTGTTCTCACCATTAAAAAAAAGATTTTTCAAATATTTAATATTTTATTTAAAAGGGCAGTATGCACTATACAAATCAAGTTCTCCTAACATGTAGCCAGGGCATGAAAGTCTCCTGGCTGCCTGCCCGTGAGTGCACATCCCACAGTGTCTGATCTGCACATGTTCCACCGCTAGCATCTCCCCAGTAATAACTAGCATATCCCATGTCCCTGCAGCCCACCTCCAGAGGTGCATTCACCAAGCCGGTTCCAGGCTAGACACATTCCTGCCACATTCCTGCCTGTACCTCGGATTTTCTGTGCTTTGTGAAATATGAAAAGAATGTTTTTAATGAAATTAAGTCTTCTGAACCCAGTGTTTAATACAAGATTAACCTCCTATGGCCTGGCATGAGGCTTTCCGTGTCTGAGCTGGGTATAAAAGAAAATAGTCTGCTGGTAAAGGCCAGGCCCCCACTTCCTACTCCAAGAGGCCGCGCCCCGCCTCCAGCCCCCAACAAAGCCTTCTCATGGCACAAAGGTATTTAGCGGGCTTTAGGGCTAGATAGACCTTGTTTTGGTATTTCAGGAGTCCCTGAGGAGGTGAGACTCTCCTGGAGGACAGGAACTGCCCGAGCTGTGCAAGATTTATTCTTGTGCAGAGTGATCAGGACAGATGCACAGATACACAGACTGTGAGCAGATCAAAGCTTGCCCTAACACCCTAGACCCTTCAAAGGCCCAAATTATGAGAGGGTCGGAATGGGGTGAGCTAGGTGAGGAGAAGTGTTCATATTCCGAGTGGACAATGGGAAAATGGGAAATTTCATGCGAAAATATGTAAGTGCCACACCGATTTCTGCGTGTCTCAGAGAATTCCCCCATGTTTTCCCCAGTGTATTTTGGCAGGGTAGAACTGTTGAAATTTACCTGGTTTAAAGTACAGGGGGAGCAGGAATGACGCCGTTTCCCAAACTCTTGTTGGGCAAGGATCGGAATTTAGCTTTGTACTTGTAACCACGGGCCTAGTCTCCGGCTCTTTTTTTTTTTTTACTCACACACTGCTATTCAGGTTTTGTGTGTGCCCCAGGCCTTTCGAGTGAATGCAGTTTGCTCCCAGCTCTCTCGTTACATGCACTTGGCACCCTTTTTGTGAAGAATGTCATTATGCTACTCTTTAGCGCCTCTCCCGTGCCCCTCTGTGGTCGCAAACCAACCCCATCTGGTGACGTGCCTTTCAAAACTTGGCAGAACGCTCCAGTAAAGGCCACACTAATGATACATTCAGTGGTAACATAACTCTCCTCTGTTGTGCTTGTTACGCCACTCCCTACACCCCCTGACATCTCCGTGGCTGCCCATGCTGCCGCATCACTCTGTTTAAAAGCATTCACATCATTGGACAGGGTAACAGCACACCCGCTCTTTAGGGCACTGTGCCTGGTCCCCTTGGACTTGCCGCCTCCATGCATGACAGCACTCGTCAGCATTACATTATATTTCCCCCTTTACCATCACTTGTTTGGTTTTCAAAACCCCTCCTCATTTTTCTCACTCTGGCTAGAGTATCAGCTCTCGTGCATGTTAGTGTACTCTAAAACCAGGTGTACCTTCCGTTTCACTGCTGAGTAAACTATTGCCCAGATTACTTACTGGTAATCCTTATTACTCTTAGTCCTACTCGCCCTCGACACAGTCATAACTAATGAGGTAGTGTCCAATCACAGACAGGAAACAAAACAAGAAATGCTTGCTAACCCCACCCACCCTCCTGCTAAGGGCTATAATACAATAGCCATACCTTAGCACTTCCTGAAATACCAAGCAACACAAAGGCTTGATACCGGGAAGGGTGGGTGGGAAGAACGACTGGGTCGAGGACGAGTAGGACTAAGAGAAATGAGAATTACCGGTAAGTAATCTGGGCATTACCTCTATGTCCCTTGTCCTCGACCCAGTCATAACTAATGAGGTATACCAAAGCAGAAAATACACAGAAGGCCTTTGAAATACCTGCTGAAGCACAGAACCACACCGGATAGAAGCACACCACAGTGAAGTCTAATGCAACAACCAATGAACAAATCAAACAGGAGTCGGGGCCCCACAGCACTCAAAACCTCACTCCCAAATTTCAAACTGTCAGTCTGAGCACAATTCAAGAGGTAATGTCTGATAAAGGTATGTTCAAAAGCCCAAGTCCCAGCCCGACAGATCTCCTCCGAGGGCACTCTCCTAAAGGCGGCCCAAGAGGCCAAAACATCCCTAGTAGACAGGGCTTGAACATTTGAAGGACACGGCAAGGCATGCCAAAGAGATGGTGTCCTTAATCCAACGCCCCAGAGTCATCTTAGAAGCTGCCTTCCCTCACCCTGCAAGACCAAATGTCACAAACAAAGAGTCAGAAGAACGGAAAGCAGCAGATCTGTCCACATAAACAGGCAAGGCACGCTTCACATCCAAGTGTGTAACAACTGTTCCTCTGGAGGAAAAGGAGTAGGACAGAGAGAAGGTAACACCAGTTCCTGAGAGATTTGAAAGCGAGAAAGAACCCTAGGGCAAAACCCATGATCCAACCTCAACACCACAGTATCCTCCAGGAACAGAAGAAATGGAGGGGAACACCACAAGGCAGACAATTCCCCCAAACGCCTCGCCAGAGTGACAGCCACCAGGAAAGCCACTTTAAAAGACAAGAACTTCAGATCCACAGAAGCCAAGGACTCAAAGGGAGAGAACTGAAGAGCGCGAAGGACCAGAGAAAGATCCCACTCTGGAACAGAAGAACAAACAGCAAGGGAAGAAAGAGAGAAACTCCTAAACAACCGGGAAACCAAAGGCCCCGCGGCGGAGAAAAAAGAACCAGAATCCAGGAAGGCCCGGGCAGCAGCCCACTGCCCCTTCAAAGTAGACAGGGCAAGGCCCTTATGAAAACCATCCAAAAAGAATTAAAGGGTAGAAGAAACAGGACAAGAAGTAGAAGAGAGACCATGAAGAGAACACCCCCTATCAAAAGCAGACCACTGCTTAGAATAAGAGGACAGAGTAGAACCCCTACGGGATCCCTGGACCACCGAAACAATGTGGGCAGGCAAACCTTGCCTCACTAGAGACAGCCGTTCAACCTCCAAACCGCTTGGGTGAGAGGAACCAGGGAGCGATGACGGAGACACTGCAAAAGAGACAGTCTCGAGGCACAATCCAAGGAGGTCCCACAGCCAGACTCAGCAGAAGAGGGAACCACGACCTCTTCGGCCAGTACGGTAACACAGCCACCACTTGAGCCTTCTCCTTCAGAACCTTCAAAAGAAATGACTGGATAAGCGCAAAGGGAGGGAAGGCATACAGGAACCTTGGAAGCCACGGGATGGACAAGGCATCCACGCCCCAGGCCCCCACCTCTGAAATCCTGGATCAAAAGGTCAGAAGGAGAGCATTGGTCCTGGAGACAAACAAATCCACTACCGGGCAACCGAACCTCCAGCAGATCATGCAAAACTTCCTGGAAGGTAGACACAAGTCACGAGAAGACGGAAACTTGCAGCTCAGGGCATCCGTCACCAGGTTGTCCGAACCCCAGATGTGCTGAGCAGAAATGGCCTGGAGATGCAACTCCGCCCAACTGTACACCGCACAAGTCACCTGGTTCAACGACTGACTGCAAGTGCTGCCCTGATGATTCACATAAGCCACAGTCACCGTGTTGTCGGACCGCACCAGCACACTGCAACCGGACAGCTGAGACTGGAAGTACCGAAGGGCCCACTCCACTGTAGGCAGTTCCTTCCAGATGGAGGAACACCTGGCCTCTGAATGGGTCCAACAATACTGAACAGACCACCGACCCGAGGTCGCCCCCCAACCCAAGGCACTGACATCTGTCGTCAGCACCGTCGGGAGAGAAGGATGCATCCACATGCCCACGTTGAGACTAGAGGAATCCAGCCACCATTGAAGGCTGCTCACCACATCCAGAGACACAGGGATCTCCAAGGACAAATCCCAAAAGGGGAACCGAACAAACCAGTGCAGGTTCCACAGCAAAGGTCACAGGTGCAACCGAGCCCACGGAACCGTGAAAACAGAGGCCGCCATGTGCCACTGCACCTCCAGCCGTGGACTGCGACAACAGGGTCCGCACCAAGTCCTGAAGTCGCTGGATCCTGGACTGAGGAAGGAACACCTTGCCCATAACAGTGCCCAACACTGCCCCAATGAACGTCTTCCTGGTCGAGGGGAGAAGATCGCATTTCGGAAGATTCAGGAAGTGCTAAGGTATGGCTATTGTGTTATAGCCCTTAGCAGGAGGGTGGGTGGGGTTAGCAAGCATTTCCTGTTTGTGATTGGATACTACCTCATTAGTTATGACTGGGTCGAGGACGAGGAACGTCGAGGTAATGCAATGAGTGCCTTTGAAGCAAGCATTGGCAAAGCCAATAGGTCTGGCTTGCATTCTAATGCTAAAAAAATTCTTAGCCTGCCTTCCTGTTCCATCTCAATGAACTGTAGTCCAGGCTCTGGTGATTTCCAGACTGGACTACGGCAAGGTGCTGTACCTGGGTGTTGCTAAGTACCCGCTACACCATCTCCAAGTTGTTCAGAACGCTGCTGCTCGTGTGCTCCTTTGTTCATCTAGGCTTACTTCTTCAGCCAGTTTGCTGCATGCACTGCACTGGCTACTGATTGAGCAGTGAGTTCAGTTTACGACTTTGTGCAGTATACACATATGTCTCACTAACACAGGGCCAGTGTATCTAAGCTCTTTGGCATCTGGTTATCTCCCAGATCTTGCACTTCGATCCAGTCATCAAAAATTGGCAGGGGTTCCTAGGATTAGGAAGTCTCGCCAAGGTGGCCAGCCATTTCCATACTGTGGCCCTAAACTGTGGAATGATTTGCCACATTCACTTAGAGCTTGTACATCTTACAGAGTCTTTCAGAAGCAGCTAAAAACGTGGCTGTTTCCTCTTTATAATTTATGAGATAACTTCTGACTGCCCTGGGTTTGGTGAGTAGACCAGCGCTGGGAAACCTTACTGGTAATACTCACAAAAGGTAACCGGATGATAACCTGACTAAAATCTAAATGTGCAAAAACAGAAAAGGGCATTTGCTTTTTAAAGACGAGAACCCTCACTCACCTTTTGGGTGACATGCTTCATCATTGGGTTCCCTCTTACACACAGTGCCCGCAAGGTGCACTGTGTGGGCTACAACTCTCCCGCAGGAGAGGAGCATGAGGTGTTTTATCACTCCAATGTCTAATGTGAGTGAGGGGCAGAGTGCAAAATTAATATCAAAAGTGAATTAAAACCATCTCATATGGGGAAATAGTTTAATAAGTATCCCCTATGGATAGAATTAAAAACCAGTGTGAACGATAGGGGTAAGGATGTTCCCTATCTGACTAGGTCAACATGTTTCTGCCCAGATGACCAGAGGTTCGCGGCATTCTTCAGGACCAATGTCTTGTCACTCTGCTCAATTTGTGATAAACAAAACAGGAAAAAACCATACTTAATTCAATGGTCTTATTCAGAACCAACTTCTGTTCTTGTCTGTTTTCAATATCAGACCAATTCTATGTCTCTACCTTTATCAGGTCCTCTATTTTCTGGGAAACCGATTATCCCAGCATGCACTCTTAGGAATATTCCTAAGAGTGCATGCTGGGATAATCGGAATATTCCTAAGAGTGCATGCTGGGATAATCGGTTTCCCAGAAAATAGAGGACCTGATAAAGGTAGAGACATAGAATTGGTCTGATATTGAAAACAGACAAGAACAGAAGTTGGTTCTGAATAAGACCATTGAATTAAGTATGGTTTTTTCCTGTTTTGTTTATCACAAATTGAGCAGAGTGACAAGACATTGGTCCTGAAGAATGCCGCGAACCTCTGGTCATCTGGGCAGAAACATGTTGACCTAGTCAGATAGGGAACATCCTTACCCCTATCGTTCACACTGGTTTTTAATTCTATCCATAGGGGATACTTATTAAACTATTTCCCCATATGAGATGGTTTTAATTCACTTTTGATATTAATTTTGCACTCTGCCCTCACTCACATTAGACATTGGAGTGATAAAACACCTCACGCTCCTCTCCTGCGGGAGAGTTGTAGCCACACAGTGCACCTTGCGGGCACTGTGTGTAAGAGGGAACCCAATGATGAAGCATGTCACCCAAAAGGTGAGTGAGGGTTCTCAGTCTTTAAAAGCAAATGCCCTTTTCTGTTTTTGCACATTTAGATTTTAGTCAGGTTACCATCCGGTTACCTTTGTGAGTATTATATAGTGGAGTGGTACCGTGGATGGTGAGAATCCCTCCTTTAGAGACCTTGTTGTGAGATAATAAAACCTTACTGGTAGCCATGAGCTCTTCAAATCACCAATAATAATAATAATTCTGAATCTTGACTAAAACATTAAAAAAAAACTTTCTGCAATGAAAAAAACAAAACAAAAAATTGATGGAACTATGAGATAAAGAATTGAAAATATGATAATTTAGTGTACTTTTGAGATGCATAGTCCCTCGTGTTTTGCACTGCAAGCAGTCATTAGGAAGCCGTAATATGTACCAAACAGCCAATCAGATGAGAGAGAAATAATCCTCTGGGCAGAACCAAAGCCCACTTTATGTATATTTTAAAGTGTTGGTAACAATAGGTCTTTATGCTGCCCTATTAGGCCAGAGCTAAACAGAAAGGTCCACGCTTTTTAAACAATAATTAAGTGCAAGTTTAAATCACTTTAGAGGATGTAGAAGCTGTTGCCATCTATGGCAGCCTGTACTTTAGGAAGGAGGCAGTGCTGAGATGTCTTTAGGAGTGCTGTGCTAAGGGAGAATAAGTGTATTTTTATGCGATTACACATTAGATATTCCATAACAGATTATCAAATCAATGTACCCCAAAATATTATTTCCTTGCATATGGCTTCAAAATGCAAATTGTTCATTTTGCATATCACTATAGGCTTACTCATTTCTTGATTTCTGAAGCCTATTCAAACCAATTGAGCATTTTGTTGTCAGCCACTTCCGGGTCACATTTTACTTGCTGAAAACGGTTAACTGTTAACGGTTAGCTGTTCACCTCTAGTATGATATGACATTAATCATGAGTCAATACTAACGCGCACTTCGTGTGAAAATTAAGAGATTGTTAAAAGTTGTTCTCGGGTTAAGTCGAGAAATCATGCAAGCACCGCCAGATGGAAGCCATGTTTGCTATCTCAAAAGAGGAGTCAATATTGTGTGTGAGTATGTGTGTATGGTTGTGTATGCTTGAATGTGTATGTTTGTTTCTATGCATACATGTGTGTATATGTGTCTGCGCGTCTGCATGCATGCATCAATGTGTGTGAATCTGTATGCGCTTGCTTGTTTGTGTACATGGTTGCATGCTTGTGTGTATGTGTGGCTGTGTTCTTGGGGTGTGCTTGCGTCCATATGTGTGGATGCTTATGTGCATGCATGTGTGTGTTTGAGTGCATACAGGTGTGTGTGTTTGTGTGTGTGTGTGTGTGTGTGTGTGGCCGTCCATCCAGCAGTGGCCCTCCTCCCAGGTACAGTTCACAAACATGCTTAGTTCCGGATACCGACAAGGCAGTCTAGGGACAAATGCACTGGTGTTACCAATGTTACACGCCATCTTTGAGCAGAGCCCTGGTTTTACTGTCCAGTGTTAATAGTGTACGGGTGTTCCTAGACGTCAGACACATCCTAAGTAGATGTATGCCTCTGAAAGACCTTGTCACAGTTCCACTTGACCTTGAGATCCCCTTTTATTTATTACAGAGTCTGCCTACATGAGCAGAGAAGAATGTGTTTTGTGAGCACTGTCAGTGTCTTTGACACCACGGGAGCCCTACTTCTGCGTTCTGGCATGTTACACTTTTGGTGCTTTCCAATCTAGACTCGAAATCCTACTGATTAAAAAACATCGGATCTATGTTCTAAAAATAGTGCTACTCCGATAAAAGAATCTACGTTTCAGAATGTTTCCCTAGCTCCTTTCCTTAAATCAGCCATGCTTATTCGAGACTGTATTAAGAACGCGAATACCTAACTCCCACAGCTCATTTCAAAGCATTCGGGTTTTCCAGCAGCGGTGAATCAAACACAGACAAAACACAAACATCTGCTGTCTGGATCACCGCTTCTGTCTACCCCAGGGGTGGGATTCACATTGGCTATTACGAACAGATTTGCCGTGGTTGAGTTCGCCGCCTAGAAAACAGCCAATCACAGCGTAAGATGGTTGGAACTGTGTCACGTGGCCAATAGATGCTTTCAGGGCAGGAGTTCCGAGACTTTCAAGATGGAGCAACGGTGTCCGCGCCAGTTCCTAGTGTTCCGCACGCCAGAATCATGGCCACCGCGTGCATGGGGTGACGGTTGTGATTCGGTGACAAAGCCTTTCTTTGACATGTAAACTCCATTACCATCTGTATATTCAAGCCTTAAATGCCTCACAAAATTTGTCCCAAATATAATTGAAAATGTTATTAAGCCTAGAAGTTAGGAAAGAAGTCCTGGATGGATTTTAAAAGATTGTGGGGCAGATTTTCAAGGAAAGTGACTCAGTGCGTGCCGCAACCATGGTTTTGGGCCGTATATTAGAGTTTACTACCCCCCACCCTGCCCCTCCCCCGCCCCACCTCACCGCCCGGCAGCACTCCCACCAGGAGCCGCTACTGCCTTCCTGTACATAAACAATCACCAAAGGTGATTTCCTCTTCCTATGCACGCATAGAAAGAGGAAAAAAACAAGGAGAAATTAATACATTTCTCCTCGTTGCACCTCCCTGCGGCACCCAGACGCATTTCCAGATTTACGATTTCTCGTAAATCTGGAAATGTGTCTGGTTCCATGGGTGTTGCGTGGGAACACCCACAGCAACACCCATGGAACGCCCCTTTCACGCAAAGTGCTGCGTGCAAAGGGGCCATATTTACAAGAACAGGAAAAGTCACGCAGGGTGACTTTTCCTGTCCTTGTAAATATAGGGCACTAAAATGCGCTGCTGGTGCATCACAAAAAGTGACGCACGGGTGGCGCAAGGGGCTTGTAAATCTGCCCCTTTATGCAGAACTTTTTCGACCTACAAATCACAAGGCGTCTAAAAAGAATATTAATAACAGAGGGCCTGATTCACAAAAGCAATCTGAGACAAAATCCTAACTTTACGACTTTCGGTATTCACAAAAGGCATTTAGGAGTAGTAAAGTTAGGATTCCTAACTTTACTACTCCTAAACTGAGACAAAATCCTAACTTTACGACTTTTGGTATTCACAAAAGGCATTTAGGAGTAGTAAAGTTAGGAATCGGGTATATATATATATATATATATATATATCAGTTTATGATTGTGACGCTGGACATTTGTAATTCAGTCGAATTCAATTCAATGAGAAAAGTGGTAGTCTCTCAATGGCGAACAGATGTGGTCAAATGGATTTTGTCCTGTACCTCTTTGACACCTACATCACCGCGACTTTCCTATTCATACACACAGTGCCCATGTAGAGGACTTTGTGCACGCTACCAGTGCCACCCACTGCCAAGGTCGGACTGGGACAGAAAATAGTCCCAAGCACCAAAATAAAAGTGCCCCACATTACTAAATTAGAAAGCTAAAAAAGGGGCCGCTGTCTACCCAGATCTGGGCAGTTCAGAATTTGTAAAGAAAAGCTAGGTAAGTGTTTTACAAGATATGGAAGACTGCATTGATTTGAGCATGCTGCAATGTTTGTATAAATATCAGGAAAATCAATCGTAAAAACCATCCCACCGGACCATAAAACAGGTTGAGAAACAGCCAAAAAAATGACCCACACACGACCAGCACTTCGGACACTGCCTGACTGCCCTATATTCCAGGTCGACCCAGCCCACTCTGCACTCTCTCTGTCACTCTCTCACTCACCCACTCTTTCTGTCTGCCCTCCCGACCCAGTGGCAGCTCCTCCTCTAAGGCGGAGGAGCGTCGCCCCACTGCTTTTTTGCAGTGAAACACGGAGAAAATAAAATGATAATAACTTGCGTTATTATCATTTTATTTTCTCCTACTTCCGCCCACAGCTTTGCATGAGGGGACAGGGGAGGTGTGGTAGCACACTCCTAAAATGCGCAATGACTGCTTGGACGACCCTCTGGGGCTGCCCAAAACAGTCTTGCGCACTTCGCATGTTCTCCATGCAGGCTGCATTACAGCCTACGTGGCGAGCATGCCCAGGCCTCCAGAAGAACGGCGCTCAGACCACTTACAATGCTGCTAAGGCAGCGTTGTAATTGGCTGACTGGGAGCCTGGGCGTGCTTCCTGTGGTCGAGCGAGAGAGGACTACGGAGGAGAGACGCGGCGAAGAAGCGGTGAGAAGGTAAGTAATTAATTTTTAATTAAATTTTTTCATAGCCGCTTCCCCAGTGTCCTCCACCCTACCTCACTCGTCCTCCTTCCTACCTCACGCGTCATCCTCCCCCTCCCGGCCACGCCCACCCTACCTCCGGTCCATGCCGGCCACACCTGTCCTGACCTCCTTTTGTCTTTCTCGTCCGTCCCTCCCTCCGCCAATGCTTGTTTACTCTGCAGTAAAGCGCGAGAGAGTGCAGATAAAAACTTCAGAAAAATGGACGCTAAAGAAAAAAAAGAGTCTGCTTTATTTTCTGTTGCATGCATTTTTCAGATGCTTTTATCATCGCTAGCTCCCCAATGCCAGTTACACGCAAACTGATTATAAACATGACGGCCACCTTGAAATGGTAAAACAACAGTGGAGTATATAGACTACCAATTGAAGATGGCTGTGAAGAAAAAGCGCTGACAAAGTACAGCATATATCGCTTTGGCTACCAATTTTCTGCCAGCAGTGTCACTGCTGACCCATCGAAAGTTGAAGATGTCAAGTCGTCCTTCTTGTCAGACTCTGTTTCAGAAGTCAAGGGGTTTTAGGCAAGTGACATACTGCTTTAGGCTTATTCAAATCTCACCACCTTTGCAGGACCATTACATGACCACTTCAGCCGTTGTGTGTGAATGCAATGAACAGCAGAAACCTTTCCAAGGTACCAAGGATGTTTTGTCAGCAAACCCCAATATTCAAATATTATGATCCTAAGAGGGCATCGGAGCTGATTGTTGATAAACGCCCGCCCCCCACCCCTGCCCCCCTCAGCACAAGAGCAGTACTCCTCCAGAAACAAAAAACATTCAGAAGTGCTGTTTTTACATCAAGAAGAGGCAATGGCCAATCTGAAAGACTATTGCCATGTTTGTCTTTATCTCAGGCAGTCCTTTCAGGTCACAACTGGCCACAAACCAATTGTCCTGTTTTTTCAGGGTCCACCTCCAAACATCCTTTAAGGATTGAATACTGGATGTTACAAATTCAGGAATATGCATGTCAAGTTGTATACAAATGTGGCTCTGACAACTCAGCTGACTGTCTCTCTTGACACCCCAGACCTTCCACTGATCAGAAAGTATGACATCCTGAGGTGACCAAAGCATGTGTCAAGCTAGAAGCCGAATGCTCCTGACCAATGTCTCTACAGGAGACACAGTCAGGCCATGACAGGGATGATTGTCTACACTCAAATCGTCGACTTAAAATAATTACTGTGGGAGCAATCATGCCACACTGAGGGTGCCAGGCAGATTCTTGTCTCCCTACACAACATTCCCCTAGAGGAAAGGTATAGTTTCCTTACATAGACATCCTGATCTGGTCCCTCATGATAGACGCTGCTGTCTGCCTAGCATCTAGTGCAGCTGATGGCCCAGCACCAGCAATCGTCAAGGACCTTTGGCAATTCCCATGGGTGAGAGTCAGGGCAGATTCTGGGATCCTCCTCTATGGCTGCTATTTTCTGGCCATGATTAATTACTACACAAAATATATAGAAAAAAACATTTAGAACTCATCTGCTGATTTAGTAATCTCAAAGTTAGAGATTCTCATGGCTACACATGGATTCAAGCTAGCCTGGCTGATGAGGGGGTCTGAACTGGGGTGGCGAAGTGAGCTAAAGAATGATGATGGATTCAACCCAGATCTGTGACTGGGGGTGAGTGTCTGAAAAGTTTCAGTGCTCCGTCCATCATCTCCTTGTGTTTATACATGGTTTATTGCAAGATGTGCATACTGACAGTGGTTCAAAATTCCACGAGTTAGAATTTGTGGACTGTCTCTGATCCCTACAGGTCAACCACATAAAGATCACCCCTCCACGGCGCTCAAACTACAGGGTTTGCAAAGTCTGTTATCTTTCACTCCTCAATTTTTATCTTTAAGTTTCAATGCTGAGTTGTATCATTGTAGTCTTTCTTCCTGCTAATTTATTATTCTCTTAGTCTATCTTTTGTGTTTGTCAGAATAAGCAGAAATAATTCCTGTGGTCTTTGCTCTGTAACCATATTCAGTCCATAAAAGAAATTATCAGCCGACTTGCTGTAGCCATTAAGACGTTGTAACTCCATTAAATCTTCTCCATCGCTTGCTCAGTTCCCTTGTTTACAAACAGTGCTTGATGATTTGTTGAGCTGTTGCTCATACAGTAGTGGCTACTACCAGACAGGGGTGGTGGGGCGGGGGGAAGGGGTTGTCCTCTTCCTTCTTCCTTTCTGCAGTCCGTCCAGCAGCAGGAATCACCCGGCACACAGGCTCCCCTGAGCCAATCACACCGTTGCAATGCAGTGTTGTGATTGGTCTGAGTGCCGTGGATCGGCGCTCAGACTGGAACAGGGAGCCTGTGCATGTTCCTCCCCAGGCTGTGTAATGCAGCCTGGTGGGAAACATGCAAAGTGTGCATAAACTGTTTGGCTGGCCCAAGAGGGCCGGCCAAACAGTTCATGCACACTTTGGGAGTGCAAGCCACTCTTCCCCTGCTCTGGCCAGCCCCATCCACACTGCACACAGGCCACTGACTGCATGCAATAGGAAAAATAAAATGATAATAACGCTACGTTACTGTAATTTTTTTTTCCTTTTTGGGCAGTGGGACAACGCTCCTATGCCTTAGCGGAGGCGCCCCCACTGTGCTCATATAATGCACCCAGAATTAGGGGAGTGGTGGGGTAGCACAACTTGGGAGAGCAAGGGTTTAGTAGGCAAGGTAGTGGATGAGCTGAAGGATTTATGAGTCATATTAACGGATAGGCACGGGTACTCTGACTCACCCTAGATTCCACAAGTGAGATAATGCTAAGACTCTGAGAGAACCTCCTGGAAGAAGTACCATCAACACTGCCCTTATTTCTTTTGCCCTATCACCCTAGTAGCGTGAGTTGATAATCAGGGATCAGCCATCATGTGCTCAGTAGCCATCTCAAGTCTCCATTTTGTTGATCTGTGATCTACATCGAGCAGTAACCAATTGTTGCTCTAACTTTATGGTGGCTTGTACTTACTGGCCGAGATACACAACATCCCACTACAAAGATTTAAAATTCTTTTATGCAGTCACATACTTCTTAAGTCTTCTATCTTTGTTGTACTTAAAACATATCGTACCTTTATACTATTAAAACTAAACTGGCAATCTTGCATTTAGGCTCCAGGTGATGTCTTCCATAGCCGCTTCTGGATATAGGCAGCTCCGGCACTATGCCACTTGCTAGCCACTGCTTATAAGGAGACACCAGCCATGGGAGACACATGAGATGTGTGGTGGACACCATATACTCCTACTGGCTACCACTTTATTGAATTCTACAGCGGGGCTTTAAGTGGGCCGGGTTCCTCTGGGTCTCAGATCCGGTAGTAATTGAAAAACCGACATTGAATCGGGCCCTATATTCATGTACTTAACTGTAATGGTAAAACACTGATCACTTTCTGAAAAATTAAGGGTATAAATGTTAAGGTAATCCATGACAGCGATTTAGTTCCTGTTTATGTTTCACATGTTTTACTTAATCTTGTATTCTCTAAGAGTGCTATATATTCCCAGGATGTTGTGCTTCTGTTTTTCTTTTTCTTGTAGCATAATATTCTTGTACAGTGCATCTGTTTCCACACGCTGATAACAGGCCGCGATTGAGAGCTCCGTAGTTGAGTCTGGAGGCAGTGCAAGTTTCTCACTGTGCTTGTCAGTGGGTCAAAAATTGCTCAGAATTCATGGCCATCAAATCCTTCGCCTCTCTAAAGCGCATAGAGAAACGGCCACATATTCCAGTTGCAATTGTGATTCTGTGCAAATGTGTGTGAAGTAGGCACACAGTTGTCATAGTAGAAGTAAAATAAAATACAGTGCTTACATGTGAGTGGGTGCGTTGTGTGTTTGGGGGTACTGAAGTGAAGGAGATATGAGGAAGTACATTCAGGAGAGAGCAAAAAGAGAGTGCTGAAGAGGAAAGAGATGAGGTGTAAGAAATGCATGGAATGAGGAGAATAAAAGGGCGTACACATCTAAAATAGAGTGAGCAGAACGGGAATGACACTCTGAAGACCACTACCCCTTTCACAGGACTCAATCATTGTTAGACCTCACAGCCGTAGGGGGGTCATCTCCCACTTTTTTGCCGGCCTCCCTCGATTTTTCTGACCTCGTTTTGCTGGCTTGAGGCCTCTGTACACTTTACCACTGCTAAGCAGTCCTAAAGTGATTGTGCTCCTTCCCTTAAACATGGTAATATTGGTTCCTACCCAATTGTC
The DNA here is from genome assembly GCA_963921515.1 of Calotriton arnoldi. NCBI lineage: Eukaryota > Metazoa > Chordata > Amphibia > Caudata > Salamandridae > Calotriton > Calotriton arnoldi. The sequence continues at coordinate 26,430 of CAWUFW010023662.1, read as the reverse complement.
ATATTTAAATTACTTATAAGTCCCTAGGGCCTGTAAATTAAAAGCTACTAGTGGGATTACAGCACATCTTGTGCCACCCACTTAAGTACCCCATTAACCATATCTTAGGCCTGCAATTGCAGGGTATATGTGTGCAGTTTACTGCTGCTTCGATTTGGCATTCAAAGCTACTTGCCAAGCCTTAGACTTCCCTTTTATTACACATAAGCCACCCCCTAAGGTAGGCCCTGTGTAGCCCTAAGGGCAGGGTGCTGTGTAAGTAAAAGGTAGGACATGTACTCTTAAGTTTTACATGTCCTAGTAGTGACAAACAGCGCAATTCGTTTTCACTACTGTGAGGCTTACTCCTCTCATCGGATAACATTGGGAATTCTTTAATACATTTTTAAGATGTAATTCCTGCTCAGAAAGGAGTAGTTGCATCATGTTTTATATCGTTGGAATGGTAATGATAAATCCTCTTTACTGGTAAAGTTGGATTTAACATTACTATTTTAGAAATGCCACTTTTAGAAAGTGGGCATTTCTCTGCTATTTCTGCTCTGTGTGCCTTGCAGCTGGTCTCCAATACACGTCTGGGGTGGGTGGCAGCCGCACTTTGTGCATTCCCTTTAGACAGCCACGAACACAGGAAGGATGGGTGTGTCTGAGTACCCATCTACATTCATCTGCATACTAATGGCTCTTCCTGGGCAGGAAGGGAGGGAAGGGCTGACACTTACACATCAATAGATAGTGCCCTGACTCCACACAAAGGGCTGATTATCCCCTACTCATAGTCTGGAGCCGGGGATGGGAAGAAAGGACCTGTGTGCACTTCAAAGATCTATCTTTGAAGTCTCCCCCACTTCAAAGGCACATTTGGGTATAAGTACTGGGTCTCTGACTCCACCAAATCAGACACTTCTGGACCTGTGACTACTCTGCCAAGAAGAAGAGGAACCGCTGTTCTGCTAAATGCCTGCCACTCTGCTGCATCTGTTGTTTGCTGAACTCTTGCCTTGCTGTATTGCCCTTCTGCTGGTGCTCTCTCTGTGCCTGGGTGATAAGGACTGGACCTGCATCACTTGAACCTAGAGTGACTCCAAGGGCCTGCTGGCTGACCTCCTGTTGCTTAAGTCTCAGGGACTCAAAAGACTTAGAACTCTCCTTTTCCAACCCATAGACTCATCAGCTGGTGAGTCTGTCCTGTCAAGAGGTGCCAACCCAGTCTCGGACCCTTGGACGTGGACCTAGGGGTCTGCTGCAGTGTTATCAACGTATCGCCTGCTGTCACTGGAAACGGATTGGCGCAGAGCACCCTGAGCCACTGCATCACGCTCAGACCTGCAGCACTCCGGGACCGACGCTTCACTGACGGCCCTCGTCACATCGCCGCTGCTGCAGTGGGCATCACCGAAGTATCACTCGGCTGCACCCCACCTCTGTCGAAGCGATCCTAGGATTGAGGTTCTTTTGTTCCTCAGCCCTAAGTGAGTCCCTGTATCCGGCCTGCGCTCCCTCCAGGTCTCGCACGACCAATTAACCTTTTAAGCGATATTGGCTTCTGAGTGCTACTTTGACATTTATTCCTTCAACATGTATATCTCAACTTCTACATATTGGATTTTGGTCATTTTGGCTTGTTTTATTTATAAAATCATACTTTATTTTTCGAAACTGTTGTGAAGTCTTTTTGTGGTGTTTTCACTGTTTTACTGTTTAAATCTTGCACAAATACTTTACACATTGCCTCTTGAGTTAAGCCTGACTGCTCTGTTCCAAGCTACCAGGGGGTGAGCACAAAATAATTTAGGTTGTGTAGTGACTTACCCTGACTTGGATTGAGGTTCCAGCTTGGACAAGGTGCATACCTCTGCCAACCAGAAACCCTATTTCTAACAATCATGTTTCATTCACAGTGTCACAATTTCGGAATTGAAACATTTTCAATATTAATTATTTACTACAAAATCATTGTTGTTGCTCATTTATCTTTAACAGCTAACAACCATAGGTAAAGCCAATAGTTCTGATTGGTGTTCAGTGTATGTCAGTTCTTGTGCTGTATATCTGGATGAAATAAAAGAAAGCTCAGAGAGGAAACAAAATACAGATTGGTTAGCACACTATGAGAATCACAGAAATTTAATTTACATGTTTAAGCCACACCTTTAATTACATAGGCCACACCCCTTTTAGAGACCCCCTACTTTTTAAATCCCAGTTAAAGCCCTTCACTATATGCTGATAGGTGGCAATGGCAGATTCCCTGTCAGCACAGTTCCCACTGACTGACCTTCTCGGAGGTGCAACATAAGGTGGACATGTCATTGGAAGGCATGCCCTATTTAGAGCAGCCCTTCCAATGGCATGTCCATTGGCTCTTCTTACTATCAAGATGTACCACGTATACAATAGCGGATTCAGACAGAAAAAATGCATAAATGTTACCTGCTTCTTAGGACTAAATTCTTGGAGCATGTGGGACATTGAATGGATTTTTTCCAACGATAGACCCATGCTTTGGAGACGGGTTGTCTTGAGGGAGAAAAAATGCCAGTGTGAAACTTTGACTGTAGCGCGCCAGCTGCGATTGGATCGCCGGGGATCATGCCTCTGGCATCCCAGCCTTCTAGCACCCAGCCAGCCAAAAACTTAATGAGCCTCTTCGTACTTTGTAGGCATATTACAGCATTTTCTATTATTCAATCAATCAATCAATCACGGCATTTATAGAGCGCGCTACTCACCCGGGAGGGTCTCAAGGCGCTGGGGGAGGGGGTAAGTTACTGCTCGAACAGCCAGGTCTTGAGCTGCTTCCTGAAGGAGAGATGGTCCTGGGTTCGCCGAAGGTGAGTTGGGAGGGAGTTCCAGGTCTTGGCTGCCAGGTAGGAGAAGGATCTTCCTCCGGCGGTGGTTCTGCGGATGCGTGGTACGGTGGCGAGGGCGTGGCTGGTTGATCGTAGCTGGCGGGTGGGCGTGTAGAAGGTCATGCGGTTGTTGAGGTACTTTGGGCCCAGGTCGTGGAGGGCCTTGTGTGCGTGGGTGAGGAGTCTGAACGTGATTCTCTTGCTGACGGGGAGCCAGTGCAGGTCTTTCAGGTGTCCGGTGATGTGGCTGTGTCGGGGGATGTCCAGGATGAGTCGTGCGGAGGCGTTCTGGATGCGCTGGAGTCTTTTTTGAAGTTTGGCTGTGGTTCCGGCGTAGAGGGTGTTCCCATAGTCCAGTCGGCTGGTGACGAGTGCCTGGGTGACGGTCTTCCTGGTTTCAGTGGGGATCCATTTGAAGATCTTGCGGAGCATGCGCAGGGTGTTGAAGCACGAGGATGAGACGGCGTTGACTTGTCTGGTCATCGACAGGGAGGAGTCCAGGATGAAGCCCAGGTTGCGTGCGTGGTCCGTTGGCTTGGGCGCGGTGCCCAGGGCCGGGGGCCACCAGGAGTCGTCCCAGGCGGAGGGTGATGAGCCCAGGATGAGGACTTCCGTCTTGTCTGAGTTTAGTTTAAGGCGGCTGTTCCTCATCCAGTCGGCGACGTCTCTCATCCCGTCGTGTAGGTTTGCTCTGGCGGTGGTGGGGTCGTTGGTGAGGGAGAGGATCAGCTGGGTGTCGCCGGCGTAGGAGATGATGTTGAGGTTGTGTTGGCGTGCGATGGCTGCGAGGGGGCTCATGTAGACGTTGAAGAGCGTTGGACTGAGTGAAGATCCTTGTGGAACGCCGCAGATGACTTCAGTGGCCTCGGATCTGAACGGGGGAGGCGGACTCTCTGGGTTCTTCCGGCGAGGAACGAGATGATCCATTCCAGTGCTTTCTCTCGGATTCCGATGTTGCTGAGGCGCTTCACTAGGGTGCGGTGGCAGACGGTGTCGAACGCCGCGGAGAGGTCCAAGAGGATGAGGGCTGCTGTTTCCCCGTTGTCGGTTAGGGTTCTGATGTCGTCGGTGGCTGCGATGAGGGCGGTCTCGGTGCTGTGGTTGGCCCGAAACCCGGACTGCGAGGGGTCGAGGGATCCATTCGTCTCGAGGAAGGCGGCAAGCTGTCCGTTGACGGTCTTCTCGATGACTTTGGCCGGAAACGGAAGGAGCGAGATGGGACGGTAGTTCTTGAGGTCGGTGGGGTCCGCCGTTGGTTTCTTCAGGAGGGCGGTAAGCTCGGCGTGCTTCCAGCTCTCCGGGAAGGTGGCAGTGTGGAAGGAGGAGTTGATGATGTCCCGGAGATGGGGTGCGATGGTGGCGTCGGCTTTGTTGAAGACGTGGTGTGGGCAGGGGTCGGTTGGTGATCCGGAGTGGATGGAGTTCATCGTGCGGGTGGTGTCTTCGGTGCTGATCGGGGTCCAGTTGCAGAGGGTGGTGGTGGCGGGCGTTGGTTCGGCGGTAGGGTGCGTGGTTTGTGCGTCGAAGCTGTTATGTATGTCGGTGATCTTGCGGTGGAAGAACGTGGCGAGTGAGTTGCAGAGGTCTTGCGAGGGGGTGATGTCGTTGTTTCCGGCGCTGGGGTTGGAGAACTCTTTGACGATGCTGAAAAGTTCCTTGCTGTCGTGGGCGTTGTTGTCCAGTCGTTCTTTGAGTGCCGACTTCTTGGTGGCACGGATCAGCTGGTGGTGTTTGCGGGTGGCGTGCTTGAGGGCGGTCCTGTTGTCTGTGGTCTGGTCGAGTCGCCAGGTTCTCTCGAGAGTGCGGCAGTTCTTCTTGGATTCCTTGAGTTCGTTGGTGAACCAAGGGGTTTTCTTGCTTCCGGGTCTGCTGGGAGGGTTTTTTAGTGGTGCGAGGTCGTCGGCGCAGGCGGTCAGCCACTTGGCGAGATTGCTGGCTGCTTCGTTTGGGTCCGTTGTGTTGGTGGGTGTGTTCTGGCTGAGGGAGGCGGTGAGCTGCTCGGTGGTGATCTTGCTCCAGCTCCGGCGGGGAGCCTGTTGCGGGTGGTGGTGGGTCGCAGTCTTTCTGAAGCTGAAGTGGACGCAGCTGTGGTCGGTCCAGTGTAGTCCGGTGGCGTGGCTGAAGGAGATGTGCTTGCTGGAAGAGAAGACGGGGTCCAGCGTGTGGCCGGCGTAGTGGGTGGGCGTGTTCACCAGTTGCTTGAGTCCGAGGTTGGCGAGGTTGTCCAGCAGGGCGGTGGTGTTTCTGTCGTTGTCGTTCTCCAGGTGGAAGTTGAGGTCCCCTAGGAGGATGTAGTCGGCTGAGGGCATGGCGTGCGGGCTGATGAAGTCTGCGATGTCTTCGCTGAATAGTGTGCGTGGTCCCGGGGGTCTGTAGATGAGGGTGCCTCGGAGGGTGGTCTTGGGGTCAGTGTGTATCTGGATTATTGAGGAAAATCCCTGAGTAATACTAAAGCAAGGCAGCACCTACGTTTCTGCTGAGTCACAGCTTGCTTAAGTTTCTGGGAACAACATTTGAAAGTGTATTCTGCTTTCAGCAGCTTAAGGTTCCACTGTGAGTGGACTGTAGCGTTGTGATTAGCAGACCTGCCAACTTACCCGGTGGCACCGCGTGTCTCACAATTTCGGCTCCCTTCACATGGTCACCTGGTGAGGAGCCGAAATCACATGGTGCCAGGGAAAACAAGCTGAAAACCACTGTAAACAGTGGATTTCCAGCTCGTTTTCAGAGGCAGTAAGGTGCCGATGTCCGTTAGGAGGTGTGAAAACACCCCTCGACATCGGCGACAGCCCCAACAGCCCTTTGTTTTTAGGTCTCGCCTAGCGTTGCTGCGCACATGCGCAGCTCGCTCGGCGAGATTTATTGCTGATGAGGAGTTTCAGTAGAGGGCTTGAAGCCCCGCCCCTATTTCCCTTGGCCGGCGTCACCGTTTATGCTAAACGGTGGCCTGCCATTGGAAATTAGGGGTTTTGGTTGCCGCCCTTTGGCTTGCGATCCGGACTGGGTCGCCAGCTTCACAGCTGTCGTGAAGCACTTTCTTATCTTTATGGGGCCATGTGTTTAAACACATGGCCCCATAAAGATGAGAGATCCCCATGCTCCGGCTGCAGCGCAGTCCTCTTTCACTTTCGGGACCGCGCTTGTTACTCTGTGGGGCAGGTAATGCTGGCGTTCCCAGCTCACTGTTTGTCTGTACAGAATTAGCCGGAGCCCAGACAGTGGGCAGCTGTGTTAAGGCAGGTGGAGTGAGACGTCAGCCCAAATCTAAGACCACAAATCACGCTACATTCTCATCCCTGAAGCACTAGTACAGAAGATGTGACAAGCATGAGAGGGTGCTTCCACCACTCTATCCCACCCAAGGTGCTGTGAACCCAAATGGCCCCCAGGAATGGACCCCTGACAATAACAGCACACGCACCTGCAGAATGTGGACTGCCGTCCTACCTGGCTCAGACACACCGACACAGGTCGGGGGAGCGGCGGCTGGGATCCGGGGTGCCTCAGACAGCTCTCCGAGGGGGCGGAGCATCCTCCAGGCACTTCACAAAAGCAACTTCCGAGGCGGTGGAGGGGCGCGCAGGGCGCAGGCTGGAGGCGACGCTCGTGCCCGCCACGGCGTCTCCGGCTGCACATGGGAGGGCGGACACGTAGGCGAAGCGAGGCTGTCTGGAGGCGGCAGGGCCAGCCGGTGATTTGAAACTCCTCGCTCCATGGTGAGAGCCTCAAACACATCCCCCACGAGGCAGCAGGGTGGAGCCAGGCCAGCACAACCTCACGGCTGGCTGCAGCGGGAGGACGTTTAAAGCAGCAGGGAGGCTTTTCATGGAATCACTAAAGGGCGAGCAAGGAGGGCTTCGCACTCGCAGCGCCAAAGGCCGAGCTAGGAGGGCTTCACAGCGCCTGTGGGCCAGCAAGGAGGACTTCACAGCGCTGAAGGGCGAGCAAGGAGGGCTTCACAGTGAACAAGGTCGAGCAAGGAGAGCTTTATAGCACTGAAGGGCGAACAAGGAGGGCTTCACAGCACCGAAGGGCGAGGAAGGAGGGCTTCACAGCGCTAAAGGGTGAGCCAGGAGGGCTTCACAGCGCTTAAGGGTGAGCCAGGAGGGCTTCACATTGCTGAAAGTCCAGCACGGAGGTCAGAGGGCTTCCCTGGGCAGGCCACCGAAGGTTGCAGCAACGGCGCTATCATGCATGCATTGATCCATCACTCTTAGGACCTGATACAGAAACATCTTCTGGCTGCTTCAAAATGCATGCATTGGACAGGTTCGGAGGTGAACTCCCTAGCCCGGGAATTATCTGGGGATAGTCCCTATCATGTATGGTGCTCGGTGGCTCAGCGGACTAATGCACCTGCTGCTAAGACGTGTATTGCACCATGTAGTTACTTATTCTACTCAACATTTCATTGTTTCAAAGTCACACCCTCGTGTTTGGTAACGAATATGTTTTTTTAGCCTCCTTAGCTGCAAAAGTGCGCTATTAAAAAATTACAGGTCATTAATGCTGCCAACCAAACTTGCGGAGATACGAAGAGTCTGAAGGAAAGTTTTAAGGCACGGGCAAAGTCGGCAATAACCCAAGGGCCCCACCTTCCAAGAGCCCCCCACCCCCCTCCTACCCCCCCCCCCACCCCGGGAAAGTGAACTTTTTCTCTATTTTACATCTGACTATTTTATTTCTCTATCTGCACTTCTCTTCCTCTGCCTACCCTTACCTTATCCCAAACCAGTATCTTCTTAAGGATTTTTGGCAGCTCGACAAAGACATATTTCAACTGTATTTGTGAGACCATGTTCAAATTTAACATATATTGTATTATTTCGCATCATGTGGGATTGAAACGGGTAATAACATTTAAATATGTTCCGTAAAGGGGCCCCCAAAATATGTTTTGCCCGAGACCCCCAAAATCCTTAAGTTGACACTGAAAAAACGAAAACGCTATACCTCTTTTCACCAACACAACCAGGGCACAAGTCCTAAACAAGCATTTGCAATGCAATAGGTCTCACAGTTACACCAGTTAAAGCTATTTGCATTGTAAATGTCAATGCCTTTTATTTATGTTTTTAAAACGAAAACAAATATAAAAGGCGTTGTTATTTGCAATGTCAATAGCTCAAACTCGAGACCTATTGCATTGCAAATGCTTGTTGTTTTTTTGGGACGGGGTGGGGTGGGGTGCCTGGTGAGGGGCAGAGTGCCTCTTAGGTCGCTTTTGGCACGAAGCCTCGCCCCCTCCAAGGCCCCGCCCTCTCCTCACATGGTGAAACTAGTTTGTAAATTGGCAGCTATGGATTAGGGGTGTGCAAAATTCACATAAATTTCTTTTGTGTGATTACATGAAATTCTGTAAAAATTGTGCAAAACTGCCCAAAATGTAAAACTGTCATCTGGTGCTATATTTTAGCGCTAAATGCATCCTTGTGCCAATTTTGGAGGTGACTAAGCATTTCATGCTAAAAAAAAGCACAAGAAATACATGTGGCACATGGTGCAACAGTGGAATTTCATGTAACAATCGTAACGTGAAATTCACAAAATTAAGCAAGATTATGCAGGTTTGACAGAACTTTTCCCCGGGGCCTAGTAATGACTTTCCCTGCTCATTATGATCACCTTGGACATTCATTAGCCCCAGAGGTGGAAGTGGGCAATATCTGAGGGGCACGACGCCCCATTCTTTTTAATTTCATAAAGATAGTTCCCCTACTTTATGTTAAAAGGCAACCATCCTGAACTAGTTAATTCCGACAGTTGAGATCCCTCAACTGAAGTGAAAGGGAAGCCGAGGAAGGGACAGATAGCTCAACAAGAAACGAACATTCTTGCCAGGGAGCTGCTGCTTGAAAGAAATGTAAATGTACGCATTTGGTAAGTTTGCAAATGTAAAGGCTGCTTGGGAGCTGGCATTGCCTTTAATTGATGGAGTGACTTGAAGAGTATTGTTTTTGGGAGGTATTGTAAGGTGGGCTGGTGAGCAGCGGAATACGTGCTTTTAATGGACAGTTATAAAAACTGTTTGCACTAGGTACAGTCTACATATTACTCAGATCTATATTTTGGAAGCGCTATTTATATTTTAACTCTAAATCTTTTTGTGCACTTTGTGGCAGCCTATGTTTTACTGTGGGTAATGCAAGTTTAAAATAATGACGTACATATTCACAGTGCTTTCGGTCACATTCTGGAACTCGTAACACTAAAAACACACAAATCACTATTCCCCCACTGCACCAACCAGGATTCAATTCTGTGGCTCTCTGTTACACACACAGCTATCTGCAGTAATTGCAACGTAAAACAGTGCATCTCTCATTGATTAGTTAACTTGTATTTATTTTTCATTTAAGGTGCGTGTTATCTTATATGCAGTTACTTGTAGGTAATTGCAGAATATTTCGTTGTTTTTAGCCACGTCTTTGATTCCTCCCTCAAGCTTAACCCCTTCGATGCGCCCGTCGGCCAACGGCCGTCGCGAGCACTACCTCCGTAGTGCTGCGCACGTCCGTTGGCCGACGCGGCCCCGCCCACTCAATAAATCCGCCGCACCTCGGCGGAATCGCCACCGCGGTTAAGCGGTTAATGACCCCGCTCCCATTATACTCAGGATCACAGTTCCATACTTATTTTTAACGCACTTCGACGGCTGCTCAGCCCAGAGAAATTCTATAATAGGTCCTGTTCTTTCCTAAATTCAAAGCGGGTTACCAGGAGAACTAGAGGCCTTCTCCACCCATACCACAGGCAGTGGAATTCCAGGGCTAGGCATCACACATTCTACCAATAACTCCTGCCAGGCCCGGGATTTAATACGCTTTCAAAATACAGTAGGAATGTTATTTTTTCCCTCTCAAGCAAAATATTCTTCATATTGGAAGATTAGAATCGTTTATGGAGGGTTTTAGTTCAGCAGAGTTCATGATGGCGGCGTTCCCTCCTAACGGGAGCAGGCCTTATGCTGAACAGAGACGAGACTAAAGATTGCCATTGCTTAATTTGAGCCGGTGCTTTCCGGTGCTCAGCACCCGCACTTAATTGGTTTCCGGTGCTCTGCACCAGCACCTTATTGTCAACACCACATGGTGGCGCTGCTCATTTAATTTAGAGATGAGCAGAACAACGGTTGTTTAGGAATACAATATACATTAAAAAAATTGCTAACACCTACCTCCCCAGCCATTCCTTTAGCTTTGGGGACCTGGAATATTCTGAACTGTCACATTTACATGAGGGGAGGGATGGTTAATAGTTGTTTTGGCACTGATGACAAGGGCGATGGGTGGTGCAAGCTGCAGTGGCCCCCTGGTCAGAGCCCTGGCACTTCTTATTTTACAAATTAAGCACTGAAGATTGCAAGGGTCCTGGGGACCCTGTCTTCTAGGAGGTCACCCAAGCTCCCCTTTCTGTGGAAAGAGATGTCGCGTGAAATACCCATTTATCATATACATATCAAGGAAACACTCCACTGGCTCGTGCATATAGTTTCAATAGCAGAGGAGCGGGCCTCATATAGAGCAGGGCGGTGACGCAACAGGCGCCATCAATAATTGGTTAATGTCTCGTGTGCCCTTCACTCTGTTGTCTCACCTTTAGTGCCCAAGAATGCTGATTGTGGAGAATTCACTCGATCCACCATTGGGAAAAAAAACCTTGCAGCAGGCCCAAAGTTAGAGGGGATGTTGTTGGAGGGCAGCCCAGTTTAGAACACCCCCCCGCACTGTTCCCTCTGGTATCTTTTCCGTCAAGATCCACCAAGGAAACCATGGTCTTCACAGAAATAAAAAGTCCTGAAAAGCCCTCCAAGCAGCTGGAGAAAATTCACATTGCGTGAGGGATATTAGTTACATTATCTTTGAAGATGGACCCTTTGCTTTGGGGACCTGTCTTCAGACATAACATAAGTGATGACCGGTCTGCCATGCAGGCATGGCATGGCAGTGCTGCCACCATGCTTTCTTTCACTCGAAGAGGCTCCTGCCATATATGTGGCTGATTCCTGCAAAATGAGGAGTCTGGTGTGCCAGAGCCATCCCGTCGCCTCCAATGAGCCAGCCGCATGGCGGCCATTACACTGAAGTCCAATGACACCCCAAGACACACTCAGCTGGTTACCATTTCCGGTGCCAGGTGGCCAGAATGTGCACATTTTTCTTTGAGGTGGAGGAAGGCTGGGCAACTAATTCTTCTCAGTGCTGGGTGACCCTCTAACTGTGCAGAGATTTTTTCATCTGGACGCTTTGAGGAAGACAATGGTTTTTCACTGAATAAAAGAATGGAAGCAAAATAAGAAAACACTGCAGTTGATGCCTCTGAGAAAAAAAAAGATCAGCTGAGGGGGAAACCTCTGCAATGTTTGGCTGCAGGCGAATATCACATCAATCTGAGGTATAAACCCACTCAGGCTCTTACCTGTAGGCATATGTCAGGTTCTACTTCTGTAGAAAATACGCCTACTGCAAGTATTTCATGCTGCTCACAGGGAACAACCACACAATGTCTGGCCAATAAGAGAATGTGGTTACATCATCATGAGTAAACAACAACCCTAGCCCTGACTTGTATGTGGACATCACATCATGTGGAGGTATTGAACACCTGCAGATGAACACCATTTTACTTTGAGTAAATGACATTTTTACAGGATTTACCCAAAGTAAAGCATAAAAAACACAGACACATAGGCCCCATCATGGCATCTAGATTTAATCACCTCTTTTGGTATAATATCCCTGCCCTTCCCAAAATCCTCGCTGCACCTCATAGACAAGATGATCAAAACCTACATCTGGAGTTTACAACTTACCTGGCTCCGAATCTCGAAACTACAGTCTGCAACGGTATCTGGGGGGGACTCTGCCTACCTCATATGGATTTGTACTATAAGGTCCATCGCCTGGCTCTTCTGGCCATTCTCCACTCCTCTACTAAGGAACTGCCCGATTGGGCTCATTTGGAAAAACAAATAATGAATACAGACTTAGGTCCAGACTTGCTATATGAGACGTACACTCTTCTACAGTTCTCATGACTCCTTCACTTCGTAAAATAGTAAATAAATGATCCTGCATACATAAACAACTACGAATGCATAGACATCTATTCGCCCATAACTCCCTATGGAGAAATATGGTCCTGAAAATAGAAGGTTGTGTGATCTTTTGGGTGGAGTGGGCAGCAAATGGGATGGACGGCTTAGACCACGTCGATGTTGCCTGGCAGAATAAAAACATTTGAGGAACTCCAACTTCAGCTCCATCTGGATGGAAGACAGAAATGGAGATACATGCAACTAAGACACTGTTTACGGTCCATATTATCGTTTTTTTCACACCAGTTACCACAATCCCCTATTTTGATGTATCTTCATAGATGATGTGATTTCAAAGGATAACTAAATAATTTCTGGCCTTAGAATGGCTTACTTGAGGATGTACATTTGAAATACTTAAGAATTTAACTACAAGAATGATGGCAGTCGAAATTGAGCAAACGATACTTTGAGGAAGACTGGGCCACTCTACTGGAGACCCACAATCAAGGATTAAGGGAAGCCCTTATAAAATGTTATTACAAAATTCTCCATGACAGCCACGTTTCCCCACAGAGGCTAAAGATGGCCGACTGCTCCCAGTCTTCGGAATGTTGGAGATGTTGGAATGCAGAAGGAGACACATTGCACTTACTGTGGTCCTGTGACTCCCTACAACAGTTTTAGCGTTAAACGGCTGATTCTATGAGATATTCTTCTAAATTTCTTCTCCCTGTTGATCTTTCTTCATGACACGTTAGACTTACCTGATCTGACTAGACACAAGAAAACACAAGAAAACGTGGATTGACACTGCGAAAATGTGCATTTTGCGGAAGTGGAAGCAGCCCCATCCTCCTGCTCTTGCTGATTGGCTGCAGGATATGGCATCTGCCGCCGAGCATGAAAGACTAATATAGCGACACCCGTATGATTCTATTTGGGTCCCCTTTTTGTCCTCACTGTTGTAATATGCCCCAGATGTACACCACAATAAGACTGTCTCCTTATATATTCCATATCTTTATTGAAATGTACTGAGTCTGATAGCTGCATTCTGTTGTCCCTTAATTCGGAACCCCCGCTGTAACCCATGACAATAGAAGCGGACTATTTCTCACCGTGATACTTTTCTTACAGCAATGAGTAGTGCTGATTTATATTACGCCTAAGGCTATGTCACTGATTGTTCGCCTTTAATTCTTTTTCTTTTTTCTCTTTCCTAGACTGTTAAAGTCCAGAATTGAATATAGACTAATGTGTGATTTCTCCTTTTATTTCATCCTCTTTGAATGCATGTCTTGGATGTTCTTGTTAAATGCAATAAATAACTGATGACAGAAATTAGGCGCCTCCCCCATATTTACAAGCTGCTCTAAACAGGTGGTAAATATAAATGGACTTGGGCCGATTATTTCCTCAGAATGAGAAAAATACAGGGATTTGGACCAAATCTTGCAGTCTGTGTGTTATTCCCCATTATGGGGGAAATAATTTGTAATCCCTAGATATAGGGATACCATACTGAATAGGAGATTCTGGTACTCTGATATCAAGTACCTAAATCCAAAGACCTCATAAAGGGGGTATAGTGGCAAAGTTCCAAAAATATTTTAAACTAAATTACTATCTCTTCCCTAAACTATAACCCCAGCCACAAATCTTCCACGCTAAGCCTAACCATAGGCCTACACCTAAATCTAAAGTCTAACCCTAATCACTTTTTGACACTATATATTTTTTGTGCTAAGTGAGATTTAGGGGAATATAGTTTCTGTGCTTCAAATTAAATGCATTGAAAGGCTCCCTGAAGAACCAGGCTGGTCAGTAGGTGTACACTACATTGCTCAATGTCATCGGGTTATCTGTCCTTGGCCTGTAGGCTGACTTCACATTACTCCGAGGGAACAATCAGTTAAACTGGAATGTGAACACACCATGCCAATCTACATCACCAGAGTGGAGGAGATCACTAGATCCCTCTGGGGGGACAATGACTTTGGCCATCACCAACAGGAGAGTACCAAAATTATTGACAACACTCCAGCTGAAGCTTGTAGGAAAACATACACAGCTGCTGTTGTCTGTCAGCAGAGATTACACAACGCTGTCAACAAACATTGTAGCTCTGGCCTGTAGAAACCTACCATAGTTCTCAAAGTACACACAGCTCTGGAGGAAGGGACCTTGTTGTGTTTTTCCCTAACATTTCTAAAATTCCAGGCAGGACTCAAGGGCTACCACTATTTTGGAGGATCAGACACTGAACAGCCTGGTTTAACTGTGATATGTTTGTCAGTGCATCCTCAAAACAGATCTGTTCAGAGGCAGAGGGGATGAAGATGTGGGCTTGAGACAAAGGGAACATCTTTGATGGGGGTTTATTTGGACCTTGTTCTGGCCAACTTTAAATGGAGTCACTGAGACAGAGCCGGTCTCCCACAGTCATATTTGGAGGTGGAATTGAGCTTTTAATCAGTGGATGTATGACTTTCATGCCCCACATTATGAAAAAGATCTTTGTGCCACTGGTGTACCGCACAACAGAAAGACATCAAGCTCATGCCATGGCAACCAATTACTAGGTCTTGGCTGTATTTCAGAGTTGATACATGGCGGACCCTGGGGGACCCCACAGGTGACCAAGAGTTACCCAGAGTGATACCTGTTCCGGACTACACTTTGGATTCACCTGCTTGGGAAAGACAGTCATCCACTAGTCTAGATCAGCGTTGTAATCCCCCACTCTGTCCTTTCACGAGGAGCTCTCACCAATGTGCAAGATCCGTGAGGTCAAACCGGTTGTAACCCACTAGTACTAGGTAAAGATTCCGAGCCAGCTGGACTGCTAATTTGTTCTGTTTAGTCTTAGTTTGGTCCTAGTTCGTCCGCGATCCATCCACTGTCTTACATTAGAGTATGGTCCAGTGCCGCCAACTCGATGTCTGGGCATCCAGCCGGAAGTGGCCCCAGGGCTCTCTTGGAGGAAGAGAGGGCAGGGTGTCCTCATGGTATTTCTACCCCTAGTCAAGGTTTTGATGACAAAACAAGACTGGCCAATGTTGGAAATAGTTAGCAAAATTGTCTAGGACATTTACGAACACCGCATCAGTAATGTCGAAGAATTGACAATGTTTATCAAAAACGTTGTTTCCTAGAAGGTATTGCTGCTTCTTTTTCCTATCGTTTTGCCAAGGGAGTGTTCAAAATGAACATAGATTACTGAGATTTAGCAGAATCGAGGGACTGAAAGCCACAGCTGCTTGTATCAGTTATCACACTGTACCTTGTTTCCATTTTTGTACATATATACTTTTTATGTAATATGTGTGAGTGGTCCCTAATCTAAGAGATCACTCATACACCAGCCCAAGTACTCCCCTGCAGAGCCCAAGGCTACTGCCTGGAAAAAGTGACGTCACTAAAGGGTTCGCTAGTAATTGTTCTTGAGGGGATATCCGCTCCCACCTGCCTTAATGTGCAGTTGATGGCTGGAGACAGGGATATATGCATTTGGGGGTACAGAATGACTACATCCCAAAAGTGAGGTCTACTAGTTCGCTCATGCAAATCCTTGGGGAGGGTTGTGTGTGAGAGAGAGAGAGAGAGAGAGAGAGAGAGAGAGAGAGAGAGAGAGAGAGACAGACACAGAGAGAGTGCACCATGTGAATATGGACTATGCAACCCAGGATGGTGTATAACAGTGATATTCAAAGTACGGCCCGGGGGCCACATGCGGCCCTCCTGACCTTTACATGCGGCCCAGTGGGCAGCAGCAGCACTGGGCTGCCGTTAACTCGACTCAGCACTAACATGAAAAAAAAGTTAAATATACAGCAAACACTTATTTAAAGGTTAATTGCAGTTAGGGAAAGGAAGTAACTAGGCCCTTAACTTTAGGAACACCTTCATTTGTAAAGACAGCCACTAGATATACATGCTTTGCTTCCCCTACACCCACTTTACATCCCTCACTGGCATCAGCGCGGCCCTCGGTCACAACATAGACCAAATTTTGCGGCCCCCGGGAAAATGTTTGTGAATACCCATGGTGTATAATGACGGAACCAGCACAAGCTCCGAATGCGGGAGAGCCTCTGCACTTACCCAATGAACAATATTGGCATTGCAGGAACTCAACCACTGACCTTCCCAGTAGCATTAGAAAGTGGCTTCACTTACCTTTCACCTCACTTGCACTCGCTGAAATACTGTGATAAGAAAATTAATTTGACTCTTGCGCTGTAGTAATACATGTGGGAATTTGTGCTGATTAGTTTACTACTTCTGAATAATGTGATATTAGGCCACTTTTATTAATACACCTGTTTAAATAATACGTAATAATTGGCCATATGTCTGTTCTCCTTAGGTGTACAATGTTTCAACCGTGGTGGTCCTGCGCATTGACACGGAGAAAACTTCCAGGTAGTAGGAAACCACAGATATGCTACTTCAGAGTAGGGGTGGGTGGAATGTTCCATTCCACTCATGGAATTGGCGGAATTTTGGCTACTTTGCGTTATTCTTTAACGCAGCTTTCTGGCCAAATTCCGCCAATCACTGAGTGGCAACATTTTTCCCCAGCAAGGCTCCAGAATATGTGAGCTGGAAAGCATGAGCGAGATTTGGCGTCCCCCTAGAGTGATTTTCAAATGTGGACAGTCACCCCCGTTCACGAGCAGTCACGGTCAGAGGGCCGCCATTCGATTAGATTTGCTGTCGCTCAAGCCGAGTTTCTACTCAAGCTGCAGCAAAATCAACTCAAATGGCTGTGTGCTCTTGTTCAACACATGGTGCCGTACGCGCTGATATTCAGTGTTGCTTGCACTACCGGCACTAAATTGTAGTGCAACCAGTGTGAGCTGCATTATTTCTGCCTTTTGGTTAAATTCCGCTGACTCTCGTGGAGCTTTTCTGTAACTCTGTGGAATTCCACAGAGTGAAACTCTGCGAGTTCCGCTCACCCCTACTTCAGAGGACACTCCCCAACGTGCAGTGCCAGATTGACCACTTACCCCAATGGGCATTTCCCCAAGGGGGTAGGGTACAACATTCACTGGAACATATTTTTGTAGATGGGAAGCTGCTGCTTGTCTCCAGCCCCCTGTCGTTTATGGCAGCAGGCACAGGAGGCAAAAACAGAGAGAGAAAAATAGAGAGAAAGACAGGAAAGAAAGATACGGGAAGGGAGTGCAGGCTTGTTTGAAGATTTTTGCCGGGGCTGATTTTAGTTCTGGGCATGGCCCTGACAGTTTTAGGAGCCTGTTTTTGGAAATGACAAGGCAGGTCTGCCATACTGCCAATGCATGTTAATTTTAAGGGTGTGGGAAATGGAGTATTTTTTCCCCAAAATTACACCAACAGTCAGGAAATGCATGCAAATTCTGGGTTTTTAAAAAATGAAAATTGAGTATAGGGTCTACCTCACTTTCAAAAATCACTAAAGATGCTGAAAAGGGACTGGTTCGCAGAACAAAATGTCTCTCACAACACATTTTGTGCTGGAACATGTCTCTGGCAAGTCATTTTCTGCTTAAACTAGTCCTCTGCAGCAAAAAATGTGTCTATTTTGTGCTTGCTTTGTCTGTTTCTGACATTTCTTGTAATTTGTGTAATATACAAAATGTGCAAATTAGGCTTATTTTGCAAGCTTAGCAGAAATGTTTGCACAGGCCTAGCTATGTGAACAAGACCCGCTGACAGGTATTTTTCCATCTTAAAGTAGCTCTCACCATGGAATGCAGAAGCCGCTTTCGAAGGAAAATATCCACCCAAGAGGTAGACAATTCTAAATTCAAGTGGCAGGCCACTTCTGGGATGGCGGACCCCATGCCTCTGCTGCACCAGCGTTACAGTGGGCAGCCTTCTAAAATATAAAAGAGGCCCCTTACCAAGAGCAGAACCCACTGGGATAACTCACACTAACAACATTGGGTCCTATTTTACAGGCCCACAGCCATGTCCCGCATATGCCACCACCCCCGCCACGGGTCTCAAATGCCACCTGCAGCAGAACGGCTCCCAGAATGGGGAATCCGCATAAGGAACAGGAATGGCTCGGTAATCCCTGCTCTGTATCAGTTATTCCTCATTATTGGCTGGAATTTGTGGATTTGGACATGGTAACTTCTGCAACAATGCACGTTTCAGCTCGTAATCAGGCCCTCTGAAGTGCCTTAAAGTTAGAAAAACTGAGACTGAGAGCGCTATACAACTGCCGCATTCTGGTTTCCATGGCTGAAAGGCAAGGTGGCGTTTGAGGGGCTGTTCCATATAGCGCCAAACAGATTCTCTGCAGCTATTTAAGAATATAATTTTTGCAGTCAGGCAAATAAACGAGCAGGCGATTGCAGGACACCCTGTGACTGTATCTAACGCCTTGCTTAGGGTACCTACATTTCGACAAACGAATGAAGACATGCGGATGTGAGAACTTATGTCCTCAGCGTCATTGATGATGGGTCAAAAAGCGCAACTAGATTACCTTTCATTTTCAGACCTTGGAACGCTAGCTACCAAACCCAATTTATTTCCAGTAATATGACATCCTAACAAGGCACTTCAAGGGGGTGGGATGGTGTGTATAGTTCACCAGGTGGTAGGGGCATGCAGACTAATAGCTAAAAGCGGAATCAGAGCTAGGACCAACCCCTACACCCACAGACCACACGATCATCCTAGATGACAAGCGCAACATGACAGCTCAAGTCAATGAAGTGAGCACCTCCTGCTTCTACAACCTACGCAAGCTGTGAAAAATCACAGAACACCAGACGGACCATCATGCACGCACTCATCACCAGCAGGCTGAGCTATGGCACCACTCTCTATGCCGGAATCTCCAAACAACTCCTACACAGACTCCAGAACACCGCTGCAAGACTCATACTCGACCTTCCACGCCGCACCCACATCACACTGCACCTCAAGACGCTTCACTGGTTCCCAATTCACAAGCGCAGCCAATTCAAACTTCTCACGCACACATACAAAACCCTACACAACACAGGACCAGAATACCGGAACAGCCGTAGACACTTTCACCAACCCAACAAACACCTACTCTCTGCTTCACTCTCACTCGCACACATTCCCCTCACTCTCACTCGCACACATTCCCCTCACTCTCACACATTCCCCTCACTCGCACACATTCCCCTCACTCTCACTCGCACACATTCCCCGCATCCACAAAGACAAAAAAGGAGATCGCTCACTCTCCTACATCACTTCTAAGACATGGAACAACCTCCCTCGACACATCAGAGCCCCCTCCTCACTTTGTGCAAGAAGCTGAAGACCTGGCGCTTCATAAAAGCATCTTGGGGCCACAAACCTACACACCTGCCCAAGCGCCTGGATGCCCTCTCGGGTGATTGGTGCGCTATACAAATCACTATAACATAACTAAATTATTTTATCCTGGGCGCATCACTTTATGTACCGAAATCGGGAGCACCGAGCAGGTAAAGCAAAGAGGGAACCCCAATTTTAATATATATATATTAAAATGAAACTCTAGAGGAAGGGTTTTCGTAATCAGGAAAAGATCCTAGGCGCTCTGCCCTATATACGCACAAATTTAAACTTAAGGTATAATCCGTATGGTGCAGCTAGGAGAGGGGATGAACCCTGTAACCCCCCAATTTCGTGTAGGTAACAAAACCTTCACTAAACAAGCAAAACAGAAACCTAGGCACACATAAATGTTAAGTTAACACAGTATGTAAAAGTAAGTATTACAGTACAAAATACATAAAACGGAAAGGAAATCTCTTCAAAGTTGTCGATTAAAATTCAGCTTTTAATTATTTCTTAGGTTTCTTTGATAGGTAGAAAAACCAGCCGACACATGTTTCGTCGCGTGTGGAAATTACTTCAGCGACTTCCTCAGGGCTGGGAAGGGATACAAGGGATATGAACTAGTTCAAGAAATTGCCTTTTTAAAGAAAATCTTTAAAATGAAGTACCATTATGTATACATCACTCATATCCCTTGTATCCCTTCCCAGCCCTGAGGAAGTCGCGGAAGTAATTTCCACACGCGACGAAACACGTGTCGGCTGGTTTTTCTACCTATCAAAGAAACCTAAGAAATAATTAAAAAGCTGAATTTTAATCGACAACTTTAAAGAGATTTCCTTTCCGTTTTATGTATTTTGTACTGTAATACTTACTTTTACATACTGTGTTAACTTAACATTTATGTGTGCCTAGGTTACTGTTTTGTATATTAAAATGAAGACCTTTCTTTTCTCACTGGAAGCGCCTCAAGGCGATCCAGTCGCTGTAATTACCTCTATATTTACTCACAGATCAATTCACCTGCTCACGCTCAGCCTCTCGGACCTCTGCGCAGAGCGCCTGGTAACCAGCGCTTCATGTGCCGAGCAGGTGACGCCGCCCCGCCCCTTCCACCACCACCGACAGCTCACCGAGAGCAGGCACGCCCACAGTTGAGGAGACGAGGAACGCCTCCGGCGTCCACCTCTGCGCTGGGGGGACATCGAAGGCCGACCTCCTCAACACCCGCCCCCATGTCCCGCCCTTGGAAGCTTTTATATCCCTGGAAACTTCTCAGACATAATCAGTGGTTCATCTCACGCAGCGCTATATGGGAGCGCGGCGCGCCTAGAAGGGGGCTTTAGCTGTTTGAACACATGGAAAGCACAACACGAATCATAACATGCTGTAAACTAACAATAGCATCTCTGTCGGTAATGTCGAGTCGTGTTGGTGGCTTGTGTAGCGCTTAGGTAGGCTGCTTCAAGGCACTGCGAGATTACAGAAGACAGGAGGGAGGTGTAGGACTGACCAAGAGCTAAAGAAGATACGAGAGTGTAGAAGTGGATGTCTGAGGGAGAGACGAGGCGCCTTCGGATCCTTAGAACTAACTCCCTCCTGTAATCTCTTGGCTCAACCCCCCAAACTCGCCATATACCTCTTTATCGCAGGCCTCGACCCCTGCTCACTTCAGAACGACGTGTCGAGGACCCCCTCGCACCGGCCGCACACCTCTGTCGTGGCAAATGGCGACTGCATTCCAGATTCTTTCAAACAACTTCATAAAAAGTAGCAGATTACAAATTACAGATTACTGGAGCACCAGAGTAGCGAATTACAGATCGCTGGGCACCAGCGCATCAAAGCACAGACTGCTGGGCAGCAAACAAGCTGCAGACCTGGCTATTCTATGAGCCTCTTGGGGACCTCACACCCGCCCAAGCGCCTGGATACCCTCTCGGGTGATTGGTGCGCTATAATAATCAATATAACATAACAAAGTAATTGATTACGTATTACCCCGGCACTTAAGCAATGGATTACTGATTCCTGTGTATTTAAAGTATCAGATTACTGGGGTATCAAAGTAGAGAGTTGCAGATTGCTGGGATGCTAATGTACTGTGACACGGAAGTGACGTATTACAGAATACTAGACACCTTACTAGATGAAAGTAAAGGATTACACTTTTCTAAAGCACCAAAGTATGAAAATAACAACGACAACAACCGCTAAATTAATAGATTACAGATTTCTGTCGTACCAACACAATGCACTATTGAGCCACCAAAGTAACAGACGACAGGTTATTGTGACACTAAAGTCAACATCGTAGAAAGTCGTAGATTTCCGTGGGATCCAATGTGGCCCTCCCGGGATTAACTGGCAACTCGAGTGCTAGATTACACATTATCGAACCAGAGTGACAGGTTACAGATTACTGGGAGAGCAAAGGTGGTCGACTGCAGTATCCTGAAACACCCAAGTGACTGATTACAGATTACTCTGGTACCAATGTAATGGATCACAGACTACTGGGGCTTGGTGAGTGGCTACAGTCCAGGATAATAAGGCACCAAAGTGGTAGTGTCACTGGAGCACCACAGCAATTGGTTATTCATATCAGTGGACAGCCATCACTAATCCATCGCATGCTGTGGATTACATCGGCTCACACTTAGCCATGTGTTTGACAACTGTGTCTAATTAGATTGAGAGTCAGTGCTCTCACTGTCAGGCACAATGGGAACTTTACTTTAAGAAGAGGGGCATCTACCCCACCAGCCACCCCAACTGAAAGTTAAATATTTGGAGAGATGTCTTAAAAAACTGAAAACGTGTTAATAATTGCTGCAGAAATCTGTGAGCATCCTGAAAATCTCAACTTCAGCCTCAGCATTTCATCCTTCCAGCGTCGATAAAAAGGAGTCCCAACAATTTGCTAATTAATAGCACCTGTTCTGTACAGCCCCGTGAAGCCACAAGCCTGTGGCAGAGCGCCCTGCATTAATAAAGTTATTACATTACAAGACGTAGGGGACGCTGCTAGCGATCTCTGCTGACAATTTTACTTAAAAGCTGTGGTCTTATTAATTTAAACTATTTTCCAACAGTGCGGCTCCCGCTCTCTATGTAATCCAACGCACATGGACAGAATCTGAAACAAAACAACTTCAAGAGCGCCAGTAGTAAGCAGTGCTATGAAGTGCCGTGCACAGCGCCCAGCAGAAGGACGGATTTGTTTTTTATAAACATTAACACATGAACCAGATTGGACGTCATAGTTCCTCGTGATAAACCTGCTACATTTTCTGCTTAATCATAATACGGATAAATGCAACTGTCTCAAAAGTATGTCAGATTTAATATATCGCTGCAACACACCGTTGACGTTTCGAAGCGCTGTCAATAACAAGTGCCATCCTTACCCAG
Source organism: Calotriton arnoldi (assembly GCA_963921515.1). Taxonomy (NCBI): domain Eukaryota; kingdom Metazoa; phylum Chordata; class Amphibia; order Caudata; family Salamandridae; genus Calotriton; species Calotriton arnoldi. The sequence goes on along the minus strand of CAWUFW010023662.1, from coordinate 3,822 downwards.
TGCGATAGGTAACATTTAATTACCTAGCATTTAATGGCATCCCAAGGTTGAAAGCTTGAGCGAATTAGCGACTAGTAAATTGCACGCATATTTTAAGTGCATTAACCCACTGAGCTAACACTGGCTTTGTAGAAAGGATTATTTTATGGCGGGGGGTGGTGGGGGAGGGAGTATGCGCTTGTTGCCACGCTACTGTACTGTGACAGCGCTCAAAAATATAATGTAATGTAATTACCCACTCAATGGGACCAATATGTTCGACCTAGTAAAGATGAAAGCCTGAGATAGGAACCGGTGACTTGCAAGTTTCACACAGTTGTCCGCAGCACGCACTTTGTACCTCTTAGATGTTTTATTGGCTGTGAAGATAATGCGCAGCGCTTACTGGTAAAATGCTGAATTTTCACCCTGTTCTGACTAGCAGGTGTCACTGTCTCCCAAGAAAGCGCTGGGATTCCAAACATGAAGCCTGCGCAGATCTATATGACGCTGTGACTTCAACCTACTGTGCTATCTCGCCATTTTGAGGTTGGGAGTGTGCAGAATTTTCACCACAGTCTCACGAATCTGAGTGACATGACCGGGGTGAACATAAAACACGAAAAGCAATAAAGCTGAGGAAAAAGAAAAATACTTTCTGGAGTTTGAAACCCCCCCCTTACCTTTAGAATAGCCTCTTCCAATGGTGGCTGGATAAATGTTTAATTTTCAGCAGTGGGCGTAGTAAATAAAAGACAGATGGGTTTCCGAGGGGTGACCGTAGTCCTTGAGAGGTCCCCTGGTAGGTGCTGTGTGGAGGCGAGGTGAGCTGTGGTGGTGGGGAGAGCTGCGCAGCCACTGAGAGGTGCAGACAGTGCGCCCAAGCTTTTCTGCAGCTGCCACTGTGCGCTAAGCCAGCTCCAGCCGGGAGGAGGCAGGGGCGGGGGGTGCTGAGTTGAATCCAACTGCGGGATTGTTTCTTCAGTTCAGAGACTGCAGGCGGGGCTTTGTTTATAGAACTTTACTATTTGGGAGGAGACTCGCGGAGGGGGTCGGGGCTAGGGGAGTGCGAGACACCCCCACCGCCACATGTAGGTTTGGACCCGTGTTGTTCCGGCTGGCTGTGTTCAGCAGAGTTACAAGGGGCGTCATGCTGGCACCAAGGTGACAAGTGGGTAACCAGGCATGGTTTTGGAGGGGTTGAGGGATTAGAGGTCAAGTCGGGAAGAGCGGGGGTTGGGGGTGTGAGTAAGTGACATTCCAGAAGGAGTATCAGAAAGGAACAGCAGGGCTTTCATTCCAGAGTTTACCTGGGTCCGCTGCCAGCACTCCAGACAGGAGCTCTCCCAGGGCTCTGTCTGACCCTCTTGGCACGGGGACTAACAGTAGGGGTTGCTAGGGCTGCGGGACTTGCAGACAGCAGGTGGTAGGCGCCATGTGAAGTTCACCAATGCACTTGACTCTGCCCCGGCCCACCGACCTTTTAGAAGCACTGGCTGTCTGGAGCAGAGTGCTATCGACAGTGCAACAGCTCCTGTGGCACTGAGCCGCACTGCTACTGTACCACACTTATGGCTGTGATTTGCAGTCCATCCGTGGGCAAGGAGCCCCCCTTTCCTTGCTGCGCCACTGGCCTGGAAGAGCCCCCTCGCGTTCTTTGAAGACGGTGAGTTGTAAGCAGTCCCGGGAGGGGCTCTCCCTTTCTCTCTGCACCTCTACCATGACGCTACCCACAGTCACCACCGTGGGCCGAGTGCCAGAGAGCCCAGCAAAACGATGTCGTTTGATCGAAAAAAAAGGCCGAATTTCCAAAACACGTAAACAATAATATCGAAGCTCATAATGCCATTTATTACATGGAGAGGAGTTACGGGGGCGGAAGATTACGTCACCTCACTTTTCTTATCCTTTTTACAGGCCGCACCCGCATTTAACCCGTTCTTTACTGTGAGAAGTTGGCCTGGTATATGCTGTTCAATAATTAAAGTGGACACCTTGCACCAGGGCAAATCGACTCTTATGGTAGATAGGTTTAAGACAACCTTTAAAGAAAGCTATCCTAGTGGTAGCTGTGGAGAGCAGCCTTCAGGCTAAGTCTCGGAGGAATGTAAAGCAGCTTGTTTTACCATATAATCTCTTGAATCACCAAATGAAAAGACACCACACAGGTATATATATCAAATATATATGTATTTATTTCTAAATAACTCTCTACTAATCTCTTTATGAGATTAGAAGACAAACATATGCACAAATCAACGTTTCACAATAAGTTAAGCACAAAATATGGCTGGGGCCCTAGGGGCGTACCAGACCATATACTAAGTAAGAGACTTAGAAACAACGACTTGCAGGGAGACAAGGCCTAGGGCCTTCAGAAGTGCAGGGGCCTCACGAAACCACCCAAGGCAGGTAAGTAAAGGACCCACGGGGGACGCGTGCAGTGTGGATACACAGGCGGGGATCGCCGTTAACTTCAATGGGTCAAGTCGCGGTTGGAAATAAAGAGTTTTAGGATACTTCGGGAGAACCTACAAGCAAGTCACTTACAGGGTAAGTAGTTCTAGGGCCCACACCCACAGGAGCACCGTAGTGCTGGAGTTACCTCACCCAGGGAAGCCGGGTGCACAGGTGTCCTTTGGTGTCGGGTCGCGGCGTCGTTTTCAATGGCGACCAAAGAAGACTTGCTGCTTGCGGGAGCTGAAGAAGTGTCCGGTGGAATCCAAGCCTGGATTCTGAAGAAGGATGACCTGAAAGCAGAGGGGACAGTGTTCAAAGTCACTTGGCAGTGACCCGGGGCAAGGAAGATGGATGCCCACCGTCGTCGGTCGCTTCAGGTCGGTTGCGGGTGCCTTGACTCTTCAGCCACGTGGTCCAGGAGGCGTCGACGACGACCAGGAGCTGGATTCGGTGGGTCCCTCAACGTCTGCAGCTGACTGCGGTGTCGGCAACTCGATCGGAGCCAACAAGCCTTGGCAGCCGCAAGTCTCGGGGAGATGAAGAAAAGTCGATGGCGCAGACCAGCAAGGTCTGTGGAACTCACCCAGCGAGGGTAAGTCAGGGCAGGCCTGGAGCAACCAGGGGAGCCCTTTGGTTTCTTTAAGAAGTCTTCTGGGGACCCACAAGCCAGCGGGCAAGGGATCGCAAAGACACCTCGGGCGGAATCACTCAACAGGGGCCCACGGTCACTCGGGACGGTGTAGGCCTCTGATCTTCGGAGGGATTCCTGCTGGAGGTTGGGACCACACGTGGTCCAAAGCACAGGTTCGTAGAACGTTGTGAAGGGGTTGCACTCGACAATAGTGCACGGTACCCAGGGGTCGCGGTTCCTCGTTACTCGTGGGGTCCACTTGCCTCAGCTTCGCTGGGGACTCACGATGGCCTGGGAGAGGTTAGGAAATCCACTTCCTGGGCTGCAGGGACTTCGGACTCCGGCGGGAGCGGCGTAGTTTGTGACCGTCGTTGTCGTTTTTGGTGCCTGCCAAGCAGGGGAGTCACTCCTTGACTCCAAGGGAGATTCTTCTGTCTTCCAAAGGTAGTGGAACGTCGAAGGGCCAGGATTCTTCTGTAGAGTGTCGTCCAGGGGTTATCTGCTTTGCAATGGCAAGGTTCCCCCTCTTATACTGAAAAGAGGGGATGGACTAGCTCTATGACCCCACCTATGGGAGGGTCAAGGGAGGGGTGGCTACACCCACTTCCCTTTGTCCAGTTTCGCCCCAGAGCAGGGGCAGGTAGCCCCTGAGCTGGTTTGAACTGGCATATGCACAGAGGAGCCTTCTGCTCCCCAGTGCAGGACTTCAAAGCACTCTAAGAGTGCACCCACCCAGCCCCAATACACTAAAC
>CAWUFW010023661.1:0-71800 GCA_963921515.1 Calotriton arnoldi | reverse complement strand
ACAAAGGAAGACTACAGCTTGCAAAACAGATGGCACTGAAAGAAGTGCAAGCAGAGTGAAATAACACTGTAGTTAGGCGCCGCTGTATCGGGACTACACGGAAGTTAGGAAATCACCAACAGCCAACAGGAAAGGAGATACCAACAACACTAACGCAACTGAGCCAATAGCAAGCAAAAAGACAAATAACATTAAATTTAACCCAACATACAGATTACTTTAGGTCTCGCTGAGACAGCGCATGCAGCGCATGCGCTGCCAAGGCGAGACCTAAAAATGGTGTCAACACACTAATCGTAAAAAAATAAAATCTAAAACTCGACTCCCATACTACAGACACAGAAGATAGACATATAATCTCATTTAAGTAGCGGTGATTCGAAATTTCATGTAGTGAACATATATGGCCCCAATACTGATGGCACATCTTTCTGGAACACCATCTCAGACAACATCAGCCAGTTACCATCTAATGACCTAATCATTGTAGGGGCAACTTTAATCGGCCATTGGACACAATCCTCGACCCCCAATCTAGCTGTAAATACAACCCTCCTAAAGCTCATAAAGTAGTACAGAAGTACTGCGCGAAACGCAACCAAAAAGATAGCTGGAGACTCCCACACCCAGACTCTAGGGATTACACCTTCTCTGCTTCACATAATTCCTACACCAGATTGGATTACATCCTTATCCTGGGAGCTTATACTCAACTAATAGATCATTCATCCAAGAGTTCTTTGGATCACTAATGCATCAACATGCTACTTTCAGGTACAAATACAAACCCAAAAGCCCAAACAAAAATCTGAAGGTTTAAGAACGACATTCTGTCTCATCTGAACAACATAGAAAAAATGTTAAGACACTATCTTGAACTATATATTAGAAATCACCTCGCTGCATGTGTATATACAGACATTGTGGAACGCACTTAAAGCAACCTTAAGGAGTACACTAATTAGCATAAAAGCGAAGATGAACAAAACTAATAGCACTATTTTACTCTAAATTAGGAGAAGAAATATAACAACTCAGAAATATTACATATTAAAAACCTAGAGAAAGCCACCTTCTCTTTCCTCACAAACAAGAAATATGAGTATAATAACATTTTAAGTGAAAAAGCTTGCGTATGTATCAATAGATTTAAAGGATTGACTTGCCCTTAAAGGCAACAAGAAAACGGTCCAAATAACCCCCAAAAATCCTAAATATTTTCTAAACTTTTTTATAAAGACCTATATTCTGATGACCATAAGGTCTCCCCAACACAGTGTTCTAATTATCTAACAAAACTAAACTTGCCACGACTGTCATAGGAGGACAAAGTGACCCTACTTATACCAATCTGCATAGTAGAAATCACAGAAGCAATTAAAACCCTAAAAGTAGATAAAGCAACAGGTCCCGACGGCTTTACAGCTAAGCTCTATAAGACTTTATAACCCTATTTTCAACTGACTCTAAAAGAACTGTTTAATCATTTGACAACAACCGGCATTATTAGTGGCACAACAGACAAGGTCACCATTCTTGCAATCCCAAGGATGGGAAAAAACCCCTATTAATGAAAAACCTACAGACCGATATCAGTTATAAACCTTGACTGCAAGCTGTACCCAAAAATTGTTTCCAAACGACTCGACCCCTTTCTATCACATTTAATAGGCAATACACTAGTCGGCTCTCTGAAAAATTGTATATGTCCAATGACAATACCCACCTCCTCTATCATGACCTGAAGAAGGCAACATCCTCAACTTCAGCCACAGTAGCAATAACGCTTGACACTGAGAAAGTGTTTGATAAAGTCTCTTGGTTATTCTTTAGATAATCTCTACATGCTTTCGATCTGGGAGATACCTTTATAAAAATGATCATGCCCCTATATAGTAACCCTGGTGCTAGAATTAGAGCAAGTGAATTAGTCTCACAATCCTTTAAAATAGAAAAAGGCACAGAGAGGGCTGTCCATTATCACCCTCCCTTTTCCTACTTGGTTTTGGGCCACTTCTACTAGCTGTACAGAACAATAACATATCGGGAGTCAATTTCAATGGTACAGTAGCTAAGCTTTCAGCCTATGCAGAAGCTATATTAATAGCTACTGAAAATGCCAGTACATCCATCAAGGCCCACATGGATTAGATTGAATCATACTCGCGGCTAAACACTAAATAGAGACAAATCAGAGGCTAAGTCCCTAAATCCCTTAGGAACAGAATAAATATTAGGATACACAGGTCTAGCATAGCAACCTCATTACCTCAAATATCTTGGTATCGAGTTTGGATTAGACCTAATAGAGGCCATCACTCATAACAAAACCATTACCTTAAAGAAAACCTCAGAAAAATGTACACCCAAGTTTATCACTTGGTGGGGACGTATTGAAACGATCAAAATAATGGTAACACCGTTAATGAACTATCTAATCAGCATGATCCCATTGCTGTTATCTGACGATTTTCACCATAAACTAGATGAATAATTACAAATGTCTTCTGGCAAAATACGAGATCAAGAATTGCACTAAAGAAACTTCCCCTCCTCACTGAACTAGGTGGCATTAATCTTGACAATTTTAGGAACTACCAGACAGCTTTCTTTGGCTAAACGAGGCTCCTACTGGTTTGCTACACCAAAGACTTATTATATACCCACATGGCTAATGGTATAAAATGCCATCCTAGACAATCTAGACCCTATAACACTTCTCTTTATTAATATTACACACTGTCCTGCTTCTAAATATATCTTTAACACCAGAAATGCTCTACTAATCTTTGATAAAAAGCTAACCTTACTGATTAAATCCTCCAATTTGGTTTCACTGTGGCATAACCCCAAATTTAAATGTGAAGGATAAGCATTGTACTGGGAGTCTTGGGTGACCAAAGGCATTTAATTTTTCCGGCTAACTAGGCTCTCGCGCCTTTCCTATATCCTTCACTATACTACAATCACAATACGACATAGAAGACAGAATTTTAAAATTTCCTCAAGCTTAAGGCGTGCGTCACCAAAACAAACTATCAGTATTTCTGACATATCTGTCGGCGCAAAACTGACGCATTGCTGGGGTGTGTCTGAAAACAGACGCAACTCCAACAATGTGTCCTTTCACATGGGGCAAGCCCCATGTGAAAGGGCCTGCGTCAGTCTTATGCCTGCTGTGAGGCAGGCGTAAGATATTGATGCAATGGCGTCCTAGAAGTGGCACACTGAAATCTCATAGATTTCAAATCGCCACTTCTATGAGGCTTTTTGAGGGGGGAACGCCTACCCTACATACATTATACCTGGCACAGGTATAATGTGGTTCAGGGGTTTACAAAGTGACGCATCTGCGTAGATGCGTCACTTTGTAAATAGAGGGCAACATGGCATATTTTTTATGCTGCCAGTGCGTCACAAAAAGTAACGCACCAGCGGCGTAAAAGTGACGCAAGGGCTAATAAATTATCTCCTAAGTTTGTGCTTCTCCAGACCAAGCACTCTCAAACTATCATGCCTACCAGTATGGATGACGTGACTCCACCTTGTAGTCCTCTGTCTTAAGTAACATTTTATGTACGCTGATTTACACACCTATGATTGATTGTCTCTGTGTAGTTAGTGTGTGTGCGATGTAAAGTGCTCTGACACTCTACAAAAGTATGAGTGGCGCTATATAATTAATTAAATGCATCTGAGAGAGAGTGGTTCTGGAGACTTCAGGGGTACTGTGAAAGGATTGTAGTGAGGGAATCCGTGGCGGAGGTGGTCATTGGGGGGGGCGCCAACAAACGTTGTCGCACAGGGCGCCACCAGCGCTAAAGCTGGCTCTGCCTATACCAAAGAACCATCCCTTCTGGAACTTATCAATAAACTGAATAAATCTGGCCATCTGGTGTCCAAATTCTATAAACTGCTACAACCCAGAATGTCAAATATAAATCACAAAACAATGAAGAATTGGGACACTCTGCCCTCATCCCGTACAAGATCTGGAATAGAATAAAATATGGAAATCAGTTACCTCACACAACATCTCACCAGTCCTATCATAGACCAAATTCTGGCTAATACACAAAGGGGTATATTCTCAAGGACACATCGCCGAGTTATTGGCACTTTACCGCAGCCAAATCCGCGATAAAACTATCGCCCCATTCCCAAGCTGGTGCTAACAGCCCATAACACCAGTTTACCTGCGAGAGCAGTCGCAGAAAACATCGCCACAGATGACCCCGGCAACTAACGCTAATGAGATGCAGAGTAGGCGTTCCTGTGCAAAAAGCTGCAACAAAACCACTCCACAACATTCTCGACGACCAGCCCGATCTGCGATAGGACCACAAAACGTGCGATAAGGCGCGTTAGCAGCAGGAAATTAACACCTGCTCTGACCTGGTGTAAAGTCGGATGACAACCTGCACCAGACAAGGGAGCACAGCCCATAGCCACACATGAAGAACAACAGATGCCCTGGAGCAACCCATCATGCAGCCCGGAGCCCCAGTAGGCCAACAACACCCACTGCCACCACCCCCAGGACCCCACCACCCCGACCACCCCACCCCCCTCCCCCTCCGGGGCCCTACCCCGGGCTCCCCCCACAACCCCCCCCCCCTAGGACAGAGATATTGCACATCAACTCCACGAAACCATGAACCAAACAAATCGCCTGAAGTCGCACAAGCACAACACCCAACATACATGTGTGTTCGGAAAAGAGGGAAACCATACATCCATATCATAATATCCAAATAACGCATTTATTACAGAACATAACAAAAGCTGAAAATCAGAAGAGGCATGGCGGGTCGTCCCACGACATCCAGTAAGTCACAGCCTGCAAAACAGAAAACTGTATAAGAAGGAGTGCCATGCGCCCATCAAATCATAGAGAGAGAGAGAGAGAAAGAGAGAGGGAGAGGGAGAGGGAGAGAGAGAGAGAGGGAGAGAGGGAGAGAGAGGGAGAGAGGGAGAGAGAGTGCCAACACTGCGGACCTATGCCCCACTGCTCACCTGCTGCCACCGGTGTGTCTCCAACCACGTGCCTGGATTCACAGCAGTCCCCCAGGTCCCTCATCTGAAACTGTTTCCAGAGACATGGATGTCAGAGTCCATACAGTTGCACACGCCACCATCGCTTGCCCGCCCCTGCGCACACAGGCAGCTGCACCCCAGCCCCTCCCGCCGTCCAGCGCTGAATGCCCGCCCGTGCGCAACCAGGCCTCACTGCTCACCTTCCGCCATTGGCGTGTCTCCAAGAGGGCCCACCACGTTCCGGAGGGATCTCCAAGCCCGGGGCCCGTGACCATGGCACCCTCCACATCATGCAGCCCCGCGCCGCGGGCCACCAGGTCACACACATGTTGCTGGGTCTTGATTTCGCAATGGCAGAGACCACATCTGTGGACACGGCATCATCGCAGGCTGCACACCCGCTCAGCGCTTGAGGTGCCACTAACTCTGTGAACCGCAATGCCACGTGGCGGGGGGCCCGCCCTGCCCTTGCCCAGGCCCACACTGCGGGCCAGCAGGTCTCACACAAACCCATGCCAGTCCGGACCGCCAGGACGGCGCATCATCGCAGGCTGCGCACCCGCTCAGCATTTCAGGTGCCCCTATCTCACTGCACCGCAAGACACCGTCTCGTGGCAGGGTGCCTGTGCCTGCCGCAGTGTATCCGGTGCCACCAAGTCTGTGCCCCTCTAGCCATGGACCCTTAATGATTGAGTCCCTTGGTGCGGACGCCATCATGTCACCCCGGCACTGGGCAATGTGAGGTGGCAGGGCCCTAGGCCCTCATGCGTAGATGGGAACTACACGGAGACACCCAGTTGTAGAGTTGAAATGGCGTCCAGCACGTGCGCCAGGCCCTATTTATTGGCAGTGTCACATGTCCTGTGACGCCTGTGCTGGATGGGTGTGGTGTGGGTGTACACCAGCCGTGAGGCAGTGGCTGTGGCATGTTGACAACTAGACCTGTGAGCTGCAGATCCCTGCAGTAAAGACCTGGGACATGTAGCGCTGTCGTCATCCCCTGTGTGCGTAAGCGGAGTGGGCTGCCCTGGCGTATGCCAGTCCAGCGTAAGGGTTTGAACAATGACCCCGGGGCTCTGGGCGTGGTTCCGTCCTGGGCTGGACAAGGAAGTGACTAATGGATGTGTCTCTGTTGTAGTGTCTGCAACCCCCGGCCAGTAATGGAAATGTGCCACCCTTTGACAGAAGTCCCACAACATGTGCAACATGGACGTAAGGGGGAATCATTGACCCTACATTCATCCATACTTCCACACTTGAAAGATCATAGACATGACACACCAGTGTGAATATGAATGTTTATTGCACATTAAGGGAGTGTTGCAGCTGGAGCAGTACAGGGCCATGCCAACCCCACTCCACATTGTCGGGCCGTGTAGGGCCAGCCAGAGTCCTTCAGGGAGTGACCGGTACAGCAGGAGAGGAGAAGTTCAGTCCGCAGTCTGATAGCTGTGTCATTGGTGACCAAACAGAATATGGCAGTCCATGTCGAGGTCCGAGGTGAGTGTGGCAGAGTGCATCGGGGGACAGTGGAAGGTGATGATGCAGAGGGCAGCACCAAGCAGAAACAGGCCACATGGCGGAGATGCATGCTACTGCGTCCTTCTGACCACGAAGTCAGATTCATCCACATCCTCATCCGCTGCTGTTGCCTGTCCCTCACATGTGGGTGGTGGTGTTATGTCTGCCGCACCTGGTGGCACTGACACATCAGGGGCCGGAGATGTGGATGGGGTGGTAGCAGCAGCATGCATCAGCGCCAGGCCTTGTGGCAGCAATGCCATGAGGGTGTTCCCTATGGCATGGAGGGACCCAGCTAGATCTCGCTGGTGTGCAGCCGTGGCAGCCGCTCTTTCCGCCTGCGTCCGCTCCATGTTCTCCATGATCCTCTGCATGTGTCTCAACTCCCGAGCGAGATCGCTGGAGGCACTCGGACTAGACAGTCGTTCCTGTCGCAGAGTCAGGACTCTAGCGATGTCAGCCATGGTTCGTTGGAGAGCATGGAGCGGACTGTGGGTGTCCGTTAGGGACTGTGAGTGGTCCCTGATGGGACTTAGACACCCACGTATGGCGTCTAATCTCGCTGCCATGCGGTCGAACCCCACCTGCACCTGTTCAGCCAGCTTCTCCTGGCACCCCCAACACACGGCATTGGAAGGCCATGTGTTCGTCGTGGGGGTCCTGGGAGGCGGCCGTGGTGGTGGGTGCTGCCTGCTGTGTGTACTGTGCAGGGGGTGGGTTCTCCTCGTGGCAGCTGGGCTGCCCTGCTCCTGGAAGTGGGCTGCGGAGGCTGTCCACGAGCTGTTGGAGGGCGTTGGAGTCGAAGGTTTGGTGGTCCTCTTCGTCATCAGAGAAGAGCGGTTGGGATTGCTCTGCAGGAGGAGTTGGATTTCCCCCTGCAATGTGGAGGGAAGATGCAATTTAACAACGTGTTCACATGTATGTTGCCGCATTGTACAGGTTCACATACAGACTGCATGACAGTGTACATTGTGACTGTTTGGGGGGTGCTGCCTATTTGATGGGGGACAGTGGCCATTCCGACTACATCACGGATGTGTGTTTGTACTTGTACATTGTCAACTCACATTTCCCTGCAATGCCAAATGTGATTGTCCAGTTAATACGCACATGCAGCACCAGTTGTGTCCTCTGTTCTGTTGTGGATGTGTTGCGGTTTGTACCACGTCGTTGTCAATGTTGATGTGCTCTGCATGTAATGTGTGTGTGCCGCATTTTGGGTGATTCGCCCCTGCAGCTCTGATTTCGCTGCCCTTATCCCTTACATGCGGTGTGCCTCTGGGTTCTGCGCTTATGCAGTGCTGAGGTGTTGCATACCTGTGTGCATTGATCTCTTGGTGGGAGTTGTGGGTCTGGGGCATGGTTTGTCCGCAGATGTGGTCTGCTTAATTGTGCATGTGTGCCATTGTGCCCATCTCCCCCCGTCCCCCCAGTCCCTGGTGGTTACTCACCCTGTTGCTGTTGTGTCCGGTCATCTTAAGCAGTGTTCGGTCCCCCCACTCCTGCCACCGTCTCCCCACTGATGACTGTTGAGACCATTTCCTCCATCTCGTCCAGCTCCTCCTGTGTCGCTGGGCTCCCACCTCCAGTCTGCATTGCTGCCTTCAGGTTGTTCGCGAGTTTCAGCTTGGTTTTGCGCTTCACATCATTCCAGCGCCTCTTGACCTCGTCCATTGTCCTCTTCAGCACTCCGACTGCATTCACCTTTTCCACGATGGACTGCCATATTCCATTCTTAGTTGCCAGTGACACAGTGGAGGTGACGAACAGTAGTTGATGGTGTTCTATCACCTCCGTGATCAGGATCCTGTTTTCCTGCGGACTGAACCGCTTCTTTCGACTCTTCTTGTCCTTGCCCGTCCCTGACCCAGAGGTCCCAGGCTGGTCCTCCGTGGGGCTTGTGGGGTTCTGGTTGTCCTCTGTGTTTGCTCCGGGTGCCTCCATTGTGCTTCGCTGTTGTTTGTCTTTTGTTTGTGGTTTTTTTTCTGTTTTTATAGTGCATTTTCCCGCATGGCGCGTGGGAATTGCAGGCCTGTGGCTGGTTTTCGCAGATTTTTGTATCGCGATTGGCGTCATCGCTATTATTTTCACGTTGGGGTTTTGCGTTTTTGCGGCGTCGCGTTGCTTTTAACGCGTTCATTTGTCGCGTTCTCGTGTGTCTATCGCATGGTCCGCCGTGTTGGGAATACCACGTTAACACAGCGTTATTTTCCCGCGATGGACTGCGATGTGCAGAGTTGGATAAACTACACTTGCGGTGGTTATAACACGTTCTTGTGAATATGCCCCAAGGTTTACTAGATGTCATCCCGCTCACACAAGCTAAACATGCTAGTCAGCCCTACGTGCTGTAATTGTAAGGGAAAAGTCAGGGGGATCTACCACACCTAATATTTCCCTGCAAATCAATAAAAACATTCTGAGAAAATGTTCTCATTCATCACTAAAATCCTTGATATACACCCTAACCAAGAATTCACGTATCTCATTCAAGGTTTCTTGGATCCTAATATCAAAAGTGACAATGACAGACTCTTACGCAACCTCTTGCTAACAACCACAGTTAAATTAATTACTTCCAACTGAAAAGACACAAGCAAAACATAATTCACAGCCTAGCTAAACTGGGTAACACACATTACAGGTACAGACAACATCGCCCTCTAATATTCTCCTTGGAAACTTCAGCACAGACCCATTTGGAAATCCCTGGATACATACTTTAACACCACCAAACTCCCCTGAATACCTCGGAATTTTTATTGACACCTTAAGTCTACACCAGGACAGAGCTTCAACTCACACCGACATCCCACATACAGGAAATCATTTCAATCTCGAATCCAAAACCTACTCAGGATCAAGATATTCAACCTTCTTACTTTCTCCTCCTGCATACATGACTTTTAATCACGCTTCTTAGGCACTCCGGAGTACGCCTTCAATAGATATACCTATACCACTCCTATTTTATAAATTGTTTCTATCTGCATCTAACTATTTTTGTGACCTTGTATTAAGCTGTTAGACCTGGACACTTCTTCTCCTTTATAGTACTTTCTTCTTTTATTATTTTACATCTAGCTGTTTTGATTCCCTTATTCTTTTATACTTTGCAATTTTTGTATTTTGTATTCACTGAAAAATCAATAAACATTATTTGAAATAAAAAAACGATTAAAACTATACTTCCAATCATTAACATTTATGAATATATCTTATTCTCAGACTGCATAGTTTGACATGTCTTACCTCTCAAAATTAAATCACTATCAATTCCAATGTGTTCTGCTAATTTCCTTCGTTATATCATGACTTTCAATTGCACCTTAGATCTACAAAATAAAAAAACATACCTTATATTTCTATGTAGAACCAAATCTGTATATATCCTCACCTATGAAGACACCGATATCTCTCGAAAGTAACTTCTGCATAAACATTTAAAAGAGGTTCTAATATTAACCAGCATTCAGGATTGTCTTGTTACTTACGTGTAATCTTCATTACCCCGATTAGGGTCCTCCTCGTCCCAGTCCTTACAAAGTGAGGCAGTCCTGCCTCCACCCAGCCAATCAAAACGCTTAGAAACCAAAAGCTAAAGGTCACATAAACCCCTCCCACCCACTGCCATGCCTGTTATCAACAAGTCCCAGACACAAACACAGCGGGAGGGAGGGAGGGAGGAGGACTGGGACGAGGAGGACCCTAATCGGGGTAATGAAGATTACCAGTAAGTAACAAGACATTACCCCCCTCATGGGTCCTCCTCGTCCCAGTCCTTACAAAGTGAGGAACTCACAAGCAGAGAACCAGGAATAAAAAACGCAGGACACCAGGGATCCATGCAAAAAGTACAAAACTTTAATCAAACAAATGATCAACGAGCAGCAGTGTTCAGAACGCCAACAGCTAAACTGTCAACAGATGCATTCAAAACATCAAGGCAATAATGCTGAACAAACGTGTGATGGGACTGCCAGGTGGCCGCCCTACAAATCTCCTGGATAGAGACCCCCGCCGCCTCAGCCCAGGAAGCGGACACAGAACGTGTCGACGTACCTGCACCTGAGACGGAGGAGGCAGACCCACAGACTTATAGGACTGGCAGACTGGCAGACCGCCAAACGCACCCAGCGACTGATCGTAGAAGTGGAAACCTTCTTCCCTTTAGCCACACCCCCACAGGAGACAAACAGGGCAGGAGAAAGCCGAAACACCAGCGAACGCTGGAGGTAAATCTGAAGAGCCCTCCGAACATCCACAGAAGAGGGAACAAGGGAATCCCCTTCCGTAGGCAAATCAGGAAGTATCACCTCCTGTTGCAAATGAAACCTGGAAGAAACCTTAGGCAGAAAAGCCGGATCAAGCCGTAAAACAACCCGATCCTGCAGGAACTGCAAATAAGGGAAAGAAATGAGCAAGGCACCCAACTCATCCAACCGACGAGCGGAGGTGATGGCCAGCAAAAAAGCCACCTTAGCGGACAACCACAACAAATCCGCCTCCAACAATGGCTCAAAAGGGGACAACTGCAGACCCCGCAGAACAGTAGGCAGATCCCAAGAAGGCACGATCACAGGAGAGACCGGACGACGAAGCCTAAAGCTCCAAAGAAGCCGACTCACCAAAGGGGTAACAACCTCCAAGGAAGCCCCCGGACCCCAACAAGCACGAACCGCCGCCCATTGAGCAGACAACGTGGAAGGGGAAAGGTCCTTCAAAAAACCATCCCTGAGAAAATCCAGCACAGAAGCAGGATCCCTAAGCACAGGATCCACACCATGCGAAGAACACCAAGAGACAAAAGAGCCCCAATGACGACCATAGCATTTAAGGGTCGAAGGCCGACGCGACAACTGGATGTCACGAGCCACCACAGAAGTACAGCCTAAGGACTCCAATGTCAACCGCTCAAGAGCTAGGCCGTCAGTTGCAAACGACGAAGACAAGGCAGAGACAGGAGCGGAAACTGAAGAGGAGCCGGCACCAAAGGAAGCCGGACAAACTGGCCCTCCGCCAGCCGCAACAGGAGAGGAAACCAAAGGCGGTGAGGCCTGTAGGGAGCAATCAACAGGACCGACACCCTCCCCCCCCGAATCTTCTGCAGCACCCTCGGGAGGAGGGGAATAGGAGGGAAGGCATACAGAAGGCCCGAAGGCCAGGGAATCGAAAGAGCATACAAAAACTCACGGCACCCAACACATCCCGCAACAACCGGAAATCAACAGGATACACGGAGCACCAGCGTTCCGACCGCCGTCGGAGCAAGAACAAAACAGGCATGGCAGTGGGTGGGAGGGGTTTATGTGACCTTTAGCTTTTGGTTTCTAAGTGTTTTGATTGGCTGGGTGGAGGCAGGACTGCCTCACTTTGTAAGGACTGGGACGAGGAGGACCCATGAGGGGGTAATGCGAAAATTGTCAATATCCAGTAACTTCTTCTTTAGTGATATATAACGACAATGTCACACTCCATATAACAAAGCACACCTCATTCTGCACTTATACAGCTAAATGAAAAGATCTGCATTCGTTTAATCATTATTGACAACACCGAAACCATCCCAATCCACGTCAATAGCACGTTCAGGAAATCCACACAACTCATATATGCTGTCTATCCCTTTATTATCATTGCGTACATATCCCTAAATGCGCACATAGTCCTTCGCGACCTCCTGTCAGCAGATCAAAAGGATTTCTCCAGAATCCCATCAACCTTATAAATAGTCTGAACCAATTTCGTCATTTTCCGTTAAGTTTCACGCCACAGAAGCCGCCAATAATAAAAACTGGTGACCACAAAAATCCGGAGCGGATTTTACATTTATATCACCTGAATAATATAAACACACTTGTTTATCATGCTGTCCTAGTTCAAAACTTAAAATCAAAATTGCCCGGCCAAAACTCTATTAATTCCAGTCATTGTTTAACAAATTGAAAACAACAGATCTAAATCGAAGAAAATGGCAAAAAGACCTTTTTTGTTGGAAGCTGCAGTAAACTTCTTATCTCAAACCCCTGATACCTATGTTTACAAATATCAGCAGTATCTTCACCTGAACCTTTGTGCTAGTCAATTTGACTGCTACAGGTACTCATTAATCAATTCAATAGAGTTGAAATCATGTCATCTTGTCTCCTCAGTGTTACATTGTCACTTTCTTTGTAATAACCTAAAACCATAAAACAACTTGTTTTGCTGAGAAACACGTGTTTGCTGTGGTTGCACTTGTCCTTCAAGAATTAATCTATGGGACTTGAATCAATCTGAACATTCTTATGAAGAAGCTTTGTATTTTTGTGAAGATAAAGATATTATTGTATTTTGGAAACAATTTTAGAAAATGGAATGAGTAGGACTGTGAAGCAGAACTAACTCCTTTAAAAAAAAGTTAAATAAAAAAATTCACATTGCAAATCTGTTAGGTTTTCTTAATTAAATCAATGTGAAGAAAATATGTTTTGGCTTCCCACTAGCCAATCAAATGTGAACACACCTTATGCTACATTCTTCCCAGATAAATAGTGCATGTCAGACAGGCTATTACCCTTCTGTCATTCTTTGCTCCATGTCATCCTGCTAAGGAGGAAGAGAGTCTTCATTGTTTGGACCTCAAGAGGGCACTAAATCTTTAATGTGATTGCATCAAAGAACATCAGCTGTGTTTCTACAGTCAAATAAGGGCAAGACAGTGAAAATTAGTGGACGTCTCCTGATAGATTATTCTCTGCATAAAGATCTGCTATGCACTGGCACTGGAGAAGAGGCTTCCAGGGGGCTTATGGCTCACTCCACCAGAGCCAATGTGACTACCACTGTACTAATACACAACGTTTCTGCCCTGGGCATTCGTCAGGTGACTACATGGATGTTGGTACATAGGTTCATAAAGCACTACTGCCTTGACAGTCAGGTCTGTTGAGAGTGACATTTTGCTTCCTCAGTTCAGCAGGACTTTTTGGTTTGAGTCAGTTCACAGACCCACTACTTAGGTGGGTGTTTCTACGTATCTATTCACAGAGTGAGGAGTCTACATTAAGAAGTATCCATCAGGAGAACAAGTTACTTACCTTCAGTAAAGCTCTTTCTGGTGGATAATCTACCCAACCATAGGTACGTTACCAACCCCCCTAACTGCCCTCTTCTGTGAACTGGACTCTTTTCCATCTAAAAAGGTCCCAATCTAGAGATCTGCACACCGGTCCTGCCAATTTGCTGATGGGTTCTATCGAGTGGACTCCTGGACATCATAATAAGGTTCCAATTCAGGTTTTGGCCTGCTGTGACATACAGTTGGCTCGTAGTACTCTGTGTCCTGGTGCTAGCACTTGGATATATTCTTAGTGAGGAATCTGAGGTTAGATAGAGTATCCACCAGAAAAAGCATTATCAAAGGTAAGTAACTTGGTCATAACAGTTCTTCAGGAAATGACCTCTTAGTGCAGCAATAGGTAGAAAAATGGAGGTCACGGCAGAAGCATTTGCAGAGACCCTGGAGAAATTGCTGCCACAACAAGATAGATGAAGATGTTCTGCTATTTTAACTACACTTGGGGAAGATCCTGCTATGATCCAGTCTCTGATAATTGACTCAATTTTCAATAATTATAATGAATAAACTTTTAAATATGGACATTTTGAATGAGAATGATCTGGAAGCAAGGAAGGAGTCTGAAGGAGAATGAAACAGCGATTCATAATATTTTCAGGCATTTTTATTGTCAGCTAAAAGCCATAAAATGGAAACATACCATTAAACAATCTACTCAAAAACATTTTTAAATGTATAAAATAATTCTACACGTGCATTTAAGAATGAAACATGTAACCTATTAACTCAATCCACATTAAAAGAAGTAACTCTCACTTAATCATGACCTAATGTTCAACTGGTTACTTGCCCCCTACGCCCCTACTAGAAATAGGTGACAAGTAGCCCAATATGGTTCAAATCAATTCTGTACCTTAGCAACTAATCAAGACAGTAACAAACAACATTTGGTACTTTGGAGAAGTATCTCCAGCTTAATACACCAATGACTTTAATTGATCCTCCCTTGACTGCACATAATCTGATAGAGACTTCTAGCTGCAAATATCTTACTTTATCCCCAGGCGTCAGACTGGATCTGGAAATTTTTCGAGAGCAGTACCCCCCTGAGCACTGGTAGGTAGCGTTGATTGGCTCCACGTGGCGTCATCAGTGTCACCTGCGCTGGAAGTGATGTGCACGGTGCCTATATAATCGCCACCCCAGCACGCTGACGTCAGTTCTTTTCTTTCCAAGCCAGTCAGCGCAGATCCAGAGAGATCTACCCCTTGGTCATTTTTTGACTAAACTTTTTGAAAACTTTGGTCAAAGTGTTTTTTGCAATCTTCTTGTGTTGCAGGGCTGTCATCCCAGAAGGCCAACTTCAAGCTACGCGGCGCATGTCACTGACCGATGTCGGTGACAGACCCGCATCTTGTATGCCTTTGGTGCCTTGAGCGCGAGCTTGATCCAAGGGCTTGCTCTGTTTGCTGCGCCATGAACCCAAAGGCCTTGAAGAAGCTATCCCTCAAGTTCCTGGAGGCCTGACTCACGACGATCTCGTAGCCCGGTCAAGAGGAAGGTCCCGGAGACTGAAATCTTCATCGCAATCGAAGTCATCAGGCCATTCGGGTAACTCCTATCATAAGAAAAAGAGCAAAAAGTCAAAGAGGTGTTTAACTTCACCTCATCCGTCAGCTGACAAGACAAGGGAGCGTTGGCAATCGAGGCATGAGCCAGCGCCTTGGTCTGCTCGTGCTTTCCTTAGCTTTCGGGAGCCGGTACGACCCCCACTCAACTTCAAGAGTTTTTTGAGGCCATGCGCCTCATATTGAGCGACCCACTCCCGCTGGTGCACCTTTGGGCTCTGTGGGTTCAGGATAGGCCTGTGCTGGATCCTCGCCATCGGCTTCGGCTCGGCACCAGTTGGGCTCCTTAAATCCACGGATGCATCTGGACCGGCGCCGATCATGCCACCTGGACCTTCCCCAACGCCAGTCCCAATGCCGACCCTCCTGGTGCCGCCACTGCCATCCCCATTCTTATCCAGAATCTGACACAGATCCCGATGGGCATCGCTCGAAGCTGTCTCGTCGCAAACTGGAGCCATGCCTTTCAGGCCGGGGCCTGAGCCCTATTCCTATGGTCTAGGACTTGGGGAAGATTGGGAGGGGTGGCTGGACCCGAAAGAATAACAGCCCTTTGACCCTAATGTGGACTGGTGTGAGGATTTGGTGGAAGCCAGCAGACTAGACAGATACTGGCATGCTTTCCCCCCCTACCGTGGCTACAGAGGAGGAAGCGTCCTTCACTATGGTGGTGAGGAGGGTTGTCGAGGTCCTGGACTTTAGCCTGCCCTCTGTGGCAGACAATACGTACGTCTTGATGGAGGTGCTTCAACCAGGAGTGTCCCCCTCAGACCCACTTCTACCCTTAAATGAAGCACTTACTGAAGTCCAGTGTAGAACCTGGTCCAAGCCCAGCATAGGGGCTCTTGTGAACAGGACGACTGACTGTCACCACTGCCCCTTTGGGGACCCCAACTGCCTCATGCAACACCCTATCTCAGAGAGCTTGGTGGTCCAAGCCTCCACCGCCCTTGGCGCTTTCTTTTCTGCACTCCTGATAGGGAGTCCAAGAGGCTGGACACCTTATGGAAGAAGATGTTTGCTTCCACTAGCCTGGCACTGCGGCTGGTGAACACCGCGTGCCTTTTGTACAGCTACTTTCCTGCTCTGTGGGACAGGGCTGTGCAGGTGCTGCAGACTGTCCCGGAGAAGGTCCAGGCCGTCCTCTCCCAGGCTGTTGCTGATGGAAGAGATGCAGCTAAGTTCACCGTACGTTGTGGACTGCACACCACTGACTCACTGTGTAGAGTGGTTTCATTGACAGTGGCCTTACGGTGCCACGCCTGCTTGAGGACAGCTGGCTTTTCTGGGGATGTCCAAGTGTAGCTTATGGACATGCCCTTTGATGACTCCTGTCTCTTCAGAGACAAGGCGGATTCAGCGCTGTAAACCTTTAAGGACAGCAGGGCTATAGCCAGGTCTTTGGGCCTCTTCATAGCTCCTTGTCACCCCCAATCTGCCTTTCACTCCTTTCGTGGTCATGGAGCTGCATCTATATCCGCCCAGCCACCACAGTGCGCAAGCTTCACAGCCTCTGCGTGTCACGGACGTGGTACCCACAGATCTAGTGGGTCGGGCAGGCAGTGGTTGGGCCAGTCCACAATCCCTGCCCCAGCAGCGTCCAAGATCTTATTGTCTGCCCCCATATCATCATGGGCACCCAGTGGGCAGAAGGTTCCGCCATCACCTGCACCACTGGTGGTCTATCACAATGTCCAGAGGGGCTACTCCTTCTCCTTCGAGACTACCCCTCCACCCATGCCACCTGCTTGTGACATGCTGACGGAGGACCATCTTTCTATGCTCCAGCAGGAAGTGACAGCTGTCTTAGCCAATAGAGCCATAGAGAGGATGCTGACGCCAGCAGTCGGTCATGGTTGCTATTCCTGCTACTTTCTGGTGCCCAAGAAGGTTGGAGGCCTTCGTCCTATCCTATACCTGCACCTTCTCAGTTTCTTCCTCAAGGAGAAGTTTGAAGTGCTCACACTCACTCAAGTCTTGTCTGCCCTGGGCCCGGGAGACTGGATGATAGCATTGGACTTGTAGGACACATATTTCCACATTACCATACTGCCTGCTCACAGGTGTTACCTGCGGTTCACTATGGGCCATGTGCGCTTTCAGTTAGCTGTGCTCCATTAGTGCCTCACCAGCACCCCTCAAGTATTCACCAAGGTGAAGGTGGTAGTTGCAGCTCATCTGTGGAGTTCAGGGGTGCCAGTCTTCCCCTATCTCGATGACTGGCTGTTGAATGTGGGCTCGCCCCGGGCTGTTGTCTCCCACCTCCAGACTACGGCAGACCTCCTGCATTCGCTGGGGTTCACTATCAACGTTCAAAGTCACTCCTGACTCCCTCTCAGATGCTCCCTTTCATCGGAGCCATTCTATACATGGTGCAGCTTTGGGTCTATCCTCCCGAACAGCGAGTCCAGGATATTCGGGCTATGATACCGATGTTTCAGCCTCTATCCTGGATTTCAGTGAGACAGACTCTGAGGCTGCTGGGCCTCATGGTCCCCTGCATCCTGCTTGTGACACATGCCCGCATATGCATATGGCATAGGCAAGCTCTGCAGTGGGACCTAAGTTTCAGTGGGCGCAGCATCAGGGCAATCTCTCCGACATGGTCCAGATCTCAGAGGGAAATGAATGAGATCTGCAGTGGTGGTTTACGAACCGCGATTGGGTCAGCAGCAGACACCTCTCCCTTACCCAATCTGATCTGACAGTAGTGACAGATGCATCACTCCTGGGACGGGCGGCCATCTGGGCGAAGTGGAGATCAGAGGCCTCTGGTCTACGCTGGAATCCGGACTCCACATCAACCTTCTGGAGGACCAGGCGATGGGCTGGTATTAAAAGCCTTTCTACCTTTCATCAATCAAAGGCTAGTGTAGGTGTTCACTGACAACACCACCACCATGTGGTACTGCAACAAACAGGATGGGGTCGATCCATGGACCCTTTTTCAAGAGGCCCTGCTTCTCTGGACATGGCTGGAATAACAGGACATTTCCCTGGTGGTTCAACATCTGGCGGGATCTCTAAAGTACAGGGTGGGCGAATTCAGCTGAAGATGCCTAGCAGATGACGAATGGCGTCTCCATCCGGAGGTAGTGCCACTGCCGAGAACGTGCAATGTCATCAGTTCTGCGAGCTGGAGTTTCCAAGAGGCAGCTCTTCCTCAGAGACGCTTTTCATCTTGAGTGAAGCTCAGACTTCCTGTACGCATTTCTGCCCATACCACTACTGCCCAAAATTCTCAAGAAGATCAGGCACGACATGGCCCAAGTCATCCTTGTGGCTCCAGTCTGGGCTTGGAGAGTTGTGTATCCCGAGCTGTTGAGCATGGCCATCGATCCTCTGATCAGTCTGCCCCTTCAGAAGGATCTTCTGTCTCATCAGCAGGGTAGGGTTCTCCACCCAAACCTGTGAACACTCCACCTTCTTGTGTGGAGATTGAGCAGCGACAGTTGACAGCCTTCGACCTTCCACCCAAAGCCTGTGATGTTATTCTGGCAGCCAGGCATCCCTTCACCAAAACGGTATACGCCTGCCTAGGGGGCAAGTTTGTGGTATGGTGTGCAGAAAAGCAGGTTGACCCCCTTTCTGCTCCTCTTTCTCAGGTTCTTCTTTTTATTCTTTCCCTTGCCCAGCAGGGCTCTACTCTGGCACCTTAAAGGGTTATCTTTATTGCAAGTTCAGCCTTTCTGCGGTTGCTTGACCAGCCATCCCTCTTCAAATCCCCTATTTTACATAGGTGCTTGAAAGGTTTGCAACATATGTCTCTACCTTCTCCCTTTAACATGCCTCAGTGGGACCTTAATCTCATCCTGATGTTTCTGATGTGCGCTCCCTTTGAATCCTTGCAAAACTGTCCTCTGATGCTCCTTACAATCAAGATGACCTTTCTGGTGGCAATAACATCTAAGGTAAAGAATCTGCTGCTAGAAGTCTCTATCAGATGGACAAATCTCTTACCTCCGGTTAAATAGAGTCTCTATCAGATAAGGCATTACAGAAGGTAAGTAACTTGTCTTTACTGAAATTGGAAAATATTCAATGATTTGCCTGTTAAATACCATGGAAAACAGGATATGTATGATATTTAACAGGAAGTTTTCCTATTGGCCTTCAATTAATACTCTTGGCTGTCAGATGCACCTAATGTGGATGCTTCTTATTGGCACAATTATTTAACTAAATCCATTGAACTTCTCGATCACTACTGTGTGTCTTAGGGTGCGGACAAGCTTAATAAAACAACTGATGTCATTGCACATGGGTGGCGCGTATTTGAGGCTCCGCTCATCAATTCCGGAGTGCAATGACATCAACATGGAGCCACACGACTCCAACCAACCTATGTGCAGTAGTACTGCTTTAAAGATTCTGATTCAGACTGGCACCTCAGGAATATTCACAAGGTGAGGAATCTGCAATTAGATAATGTATCTACCAGAAAGAGCACTACCGAAGGTAAGTAACTTGTTTGCCTTGACAGCCAGGTCTGACAGGGAGGACATTTTGCCCGTTCGGTCCTGCAAACGTTTCTGGTTTGGGTCTACTCCACAGACCCTTCACCTTTGGGTGTTACTGATATGGTATCTATTCTTAAGCTGAGGAATCTGTAGTTGGAAGTATCCATCACAACAAGTTAATTGCCTTTAATAACGCTCTTTCTGGTGGATGCTTTCATGAAAAACATTTGCGCTGGAATCTGGGAGAAGTTTGTAATTTGATGTGGCACCCATCATCTTGATCTTCTGCAGGCCACACTTTCTGATGTATTGCTGTTTGTTTTGCTGTTGGCCTAGCAGGATGTTGTCGTGGTCACAGTTAAGGGTTATGTGTCATCCATTGGGCAGAAAATAGATTCTCATGGCCTGTGGACCCATTACACCAAGCCCAAAGCTGCAACAACTGTACTAGCAAGGGTGCTGCTGGTCCTAGATGTTGGATAGGTTGTTACGTGGGTGTTGGTAGAAACATTCATGAAGCACTACTGTCTTGACAGTCAGGTTCATAGAGAGGGTCATGTTGCCCACTTAGAAAACTTAAAAGTGAAGAATCTGTGGTTAGACATATCCATCAGAAGAACAAGTTACTTACCCGCACCCTCAGTAGCGTTTGTTCTCATGGATACCCTGTCTAATCATAAATTCCCTACTGGCCTCCCTCCTCCCGTGGACATCTGCACAGTGTAATAAGGTCCCATATTAGATTTGGGCACTCTGTCATCTATAATTTGTTTGCAGTGATGCATGTCTGAGCGCACAGAAGTAGAAATATTAAGAAACTGATGTCAATGTGCAGGGGTGGTACCTTTATGTGGCTGCACTCCATCACTTACCAGGCAGTGCGAGAGCGACACTTGGGGTCCACAATGCGCCTCCTGTGAGAGCACATGTCATTGGTGGGAGAATTTTCCGGATCCAGTCTGGCCCCTGCGATATCGTAAAGGAGAGGAATCTGTGGCTAGATAGAGACATCCACCAGAAACAGCATGGCTTAAAGGACGTAACTTGGTCTCTGGCACCTTTCTCTAACAGACCAGAAATCTCCATCAAGATGTTTTTGTACTGGTCAGGTTTTTGAGAAATGAGTGGTGGTTTCTGCAGAAATGGCAGGGTGTAGCTATGCTTGATAATTTGCAAGACCTACTGGCCTGAGGTAATGCCCTTTTATTTCTCACGAAATTATACCATGCAACCTTTTCCCCGCTGACCTCCCTCTCCCCTGCCCCCCTCATTGGTGTCAGATGTACAAATCCTTGACCTCAAATGGTATGTCAATTCATTGGTTTGTTGCATCAAGTGACACACCTGCTAAGAGCCTCCAAGGAACCCATGGAGGGAGCAACCAGACCTACCATGCCTAGACCATTCTGCATACTCGTCCATACTACCCTAGAGATGTTCTTTAAAGATGTCTCTAACTGCCATGCATGCCTCCCTACACACAAGCGTCACACCTGTAGGAATGGGCTAACCGCTGAGCATTGATCGATGCATGGTGGTCGATCCATCCTGGTGAGCGGATCTATTCCTTTCATTTGGCGGTACACAATCTCTATGTATATCTTGATTGGATCTTTCTGTCGGCCACTCTCCTAGATACCATACGCTTGATGGACTGTTGGGGCCGCATAATTTCTGTTCATGACGCGCATATGGTGGACCTCTCCTGGAGTGCCCCGCCAGCCCCAGTGCCTACATAGCACCATCCAAGGGAGACACTGGAGGATCCTTCCTTCCAAGCCTCACACGCTCAGCACATCACTCAATATTTCTCCACCAACAGTAGTTCGGCTTCCTCAGCGTGCTATTGAGTGGAACACCTTTAAGGTGGTCATGCGCGGACATTGCATCCAAGAGATATCCAGCGTCCGCAAAATGCTAGACCAAAAAATAACCAAAGCCGAATGCCTGTTTTCCGACCTGGACAAGGCAGTGGTATTTGATGACTCAAAGCAGACTGCACTCTCGGACACCAGGCCCTAATATGCTGTAGTCCTGGACCAGATGCGCTGTTATAACTATGACTATGACTTTAGGGCATACATGGCTAAAACATACCGGGAAGGAGACAAATCGGGCAATCTCGTGGCTTGGCTAGCCCACCAGGACTACCGTTCTGGGTCCATCATCGAGATTACTTTTCCCACTGGGGTTGCCCGTCACACTCAGTAGACTATACTGGAAGCCTTCTTTACTTACTATTCTACAGTCTATGCTATGACCCCCCCCCGTCCCCCAGCGATGGAGATCAGCTTATTCCTCTCCAGGTGTCCCCTCCTGATGGTTGCCCTGATCTGTTGAGAGGAGTTGGATGACAGCTTAACCATCCAAGAGATTAAACAACCCATCTGCACGTTAGCCAGGAATAAACCGCCTGGCCTGGACGGTCTTCCAGACAAGTATTACAGCACTTTCAGCTCCCTCATTGCCCCTTAGCCACGGTATACACGTAGGCCCTATGTATCAAGGGCCGGCCTCCTTCCCTCCACAAATCTATCCTGACATCGCTGCCAAAGCCCAACTGCGACCCGACCCTTCTCGCATCCTATTGCCCTATCGCCATACTGGGTTCAAACTGCAAAATTCTGGGAAAGATACTTGTTGAACGATATGCCCAACTCCTGCCAGACCTAGTCCACCCGATCATCCCTGGACGTAGCACCTCTCACAACATACGCAGCCCTTTCCACCTGATGGACCAGGCCAACAGCCAATTCCCCTATGCCGCCTGCCTTATTCTTGATTTAGAAAAGGCTTTCGAACCCTGGCATGGGATTACCGCTTTCAGGTACTGCCCACGTTGGTAGTGGGTGAGTGCCTTTGGTCATATACATAATTACTTTATACCGAACCCCAATCTAGAGTACGCCAAGGATGCTTGGTCTGCCCGGCATTCACAGTGGAGAGGAGCACCAGACAGGGCTGTCCCCTCTATTCTTTGCTGCTCGTGCTTGCAATGGAGCCTCTGGTCTCCTGGCTCCGCTCAGAGGAAGGGGCATGGGGCATCCCTCTCAACTGCGTGACCCATGCGGTTTCCCTCTACGCAGACGATCTGCTACTTTACATTCATGACGTCCGCACAGAGCTCCCCCCCACACCACATTATATTCCTTAATACGTATAACCGGACTGCAGGTCAATTGGGTGAAATCCTGTGTGTTTCCATTGGGAGACTCATTGCCTCCTGTTGTGGTTCGGCTGGGTGGGCTGTTGCTGGAATAGAAAGGAGAAGCTTTTCGATACCTAGGGATAGTTTATACTACTCAGCTGTGGATATCTTCGAAGGCAACTTCCAAAGGACCTACCCAGCTCTAAAATCCCAGGTCCAATTCTGGAAATTGCTCCCGCTAGCCCCAACAGGCAAGATAGCCCTATCTAAGATGACATGCTCCCCTGCCTTCATTATCATTTTGCGAACCTTCCAATTGTTACCCCCTGCAGTTTTTTTTCGCAATCTAGACCCCCTACTGTGAGAGCTTATCTGGAGTAACAAGCACCATCATACAGCTTTACCTAAATTGCAGCTGCCCTAGGAGAGGGGCAGTTTGGGTGCACCTTCGTTGGAGGCATACTATCTGGCAGCCCGGCTTAAGTGGATCTCACGGTGGCTGGCTCAGCGCAACCTGACAGAAGTCTACGCAGACACAGGCTCCCTCACAGACCTCCAGAACATTTTGCTACCTAGGGCTGTCCCCTTCTGCCAGCACCCACCATGCTTGGCAAGTATAGCACACAAATGCATTCGACGGACACGGGCCCTTACACATGACATAGTCCCATACGCTCTGGCCTTCCCCTTACCCGGTCTCCCACTTTTTTCTGGTTCCTGTTCATCCAGAAACCTTATGCCCTGGCACGATTGCTCTCTCACTATGGTGGCTACAACAAAGAGGGGCAGCCCTATTTACCCAAAACTGGGGCAGAGTAAAGACTATAATCCTAACAAAGGTTCGAGTACACCAATACACAAACCATAAATTTAACAAATAAAAATAATCCAAACGTGAAAAAATTGTAAAAACTGCATCACCTAAAGTAAAATTAACACAATTATGAAATGATACCCCTACACAATACCACAATATATGCAAATTTACTGGAACAATATTATAAAAAACAATACAGTAATAAAACGGTGGTGCTCACACAGTTACACTACAAACATTATAAAAACAATTGACAGTGCAAACAGAAAAACAATGGCTGGGGCAAAAGATACACATAAAGACTGATTGGACAAAACACAAAACCAGAAGTAGCAGTAAATGCTTCCTCTTCAATATGTGCCAAAGGTAGGCGTTGATGGCGTTTCGACCAAGCTAAACTGGTATGGTCATCATCAGGACAAACAGAACTATTATCAGAGCATCCAACAGAAATCTTTGCTCACTTGCTCATTAGAAATTATCATCATAGGGCAACAAATACAGTAGAGGCCAAGGAGAGAGTAAATCACTTCATAAATTCGGAATCAATCCGACGTACTCAGACCATGGATGTACAAGGGAGGGCGTCAGAAAAAATCACGTCTCTCACTTAGGGGCCAGTGCGGGCATAGTGACCGACCCAGAGGAAAATTCAGGACTGCCCGGAACTATGGGCCTGCAAACGTCTCAGTAGCTGTGCAAACAGGCTCTCACTATGGTGGGCAACCTATTTGTAGATAGCCAGCTCCTTACCATCAACCGCCTAATCAATGACTTCGCTTTTCCCAGGAGTCAGTTTCTACAGTTTTACCAGTTGCGGCACAACCTTCGTACTCCATGGTCCATAGTGGACACTGAACCTCTCACGCATTCGGTTATTCATACTCTGCTCACTAAGGGGGTAGGCCATTGCCTTATCAGATGGCTCTATAGGGCAATGAAAGATCACATGGGCGTTCAACTTACCTCCCTCAGTGACAAATGGGATACGGATAGAGGTCGGGCACTCCACGACCCTGAATGGGACAGAGCCCTTGAATTCCTACACAATGCCTGGTTTCAGAGCATACAATTCACCATACTCTATAGAGTGTACATCACATCGCATCAGCTAAACCGTTTCTTTCACATGGCTTGTCTAGGCTGTCCATGCTGCCAGGAGCTCTCGGCCGACCTCCAGCACATGCTATGGTCCTATCCTGCCCTCGCCCCTCACTGGCAGACAATCCACAACACACTCCACAAAGTGACAGAGCTCACGGTCATAGCCACTTCGGGGGCCTGGGCCCTGGGCATATTTAAACACAGGAAACGCGTGGTGGTTAGGGTGCGCTTTGCAAGTCTATCATTACTCCTCGCTAAGCACGCTATCACCCTTTATTGGTGATCCTCCCAGCCTCCCGGATTGGCGTCATGGCATGGGGCTGTACATGGGTGGGGGAGAGCTCAAAGCAGGGCACTAAGCCTTGACGAAGTCTGGCGTATCCTTAGGTGGCGCATCTCCCCAGAGTGGGATACCATCCTCAAACACTTTCTCACTCTTACCAAAGATGACACCCTAACTCCATGAACCATGTGACATATCTATCCAGTACTTTACCTCCCTCTTCCTTCACCGTGCCCGGTGCAATAAAAAACCCTCTCCCTCTGTGGGTGCTCTCTTTACCTCTAATCCCACCTCTGTCCCCATGATACGGCCCTGTTGGAATTGCACTCTATGATACTGTCACTATCCTACCTCTAGCAACGCCCTGGTCTTCGACCCCATTCCCCACCTGCCTGTCGCACCTCATTTTCACTCAAGATCAGTCATGTAGACACTCATGCTGATATCATGGGATTCTTGTCCAGTCAAAATGTCTGTTGCTATTTGTTGAAAAAGGCAATAAAAATGTTTGTTAAAAATAAATAAAGAGGCCTCTAAAATGCTTAGGCAAAGCTGGGACTCCCTAAGCCTAGCTCTGATAAAGCATGATTAAACCTGGCCAACAGGCATATGGCATTACATGATCTGATGACCGGACTCCCCCATGCAAGAATTGTTTTTCCCAATACTTCTAACTTCTTACATTCCCTATCAGTCGGATTGTCAAGGATCATATTCTGTTAACATTCACAAACTGAAGCCTGCATGTACCATGAAACTTTCTGAAGTCAAGTGAGTAGATAAGTATGGAGGATCAGTGGGAGTCACTAAATATTTCCTACAAGCAGACCTTAACATAGGCGGTGCAGTTTGGGGTTTAGACCATGGCTTTTTTTTTCTTGTCCATTAAACCATCATTTAATACTCTGATCTGCTTCACTTTCAACATGTATGTGTGAATAGACTACCTTTGCTCTTGTCTATGAAAATCAATATCTTCTGCTGCTTTTTTTTAGTCATAGCTAAAGATTGAGCCTGTTCAACTGAGGCAGGCACCTCAGGGTTAGGCAACTACGTCTTGGGTGATGTGCCTAGGTCACTAGTGTTACAGAGATCTACTAAAAGACAAGTGTTTGAGTCTAAAGTTGTAGGACAATATCTTCCTCCTCAGAATCATCTGTATCTTTAGTATGACTAAGACCCAAAGTGACTCCTCTTTTGTTGTCTTTAGAATCTGTTGTAATTGAGTCTCTTCAAGTAAATCTCTGTTTAACATGTTGCCTTTACAAGTGCTCCCTTCTTCTGGGTGCAATCCTTCCATAGTTTTGGACTACATCAGGGTCCTGAACTAGCTCAGTATGGCTAAGTCGTTTCTTCAGGAGATTTCCTGGGTTAGATCCCTCTGGAAAACAGAAATTAACAGTGATTAGAATAAAGGATACTGTGGCTTGGGATAGTGTCATTACTAGCACCTCCTACAGGTTGTCCACCAGCCCGTGCAATTACTGTGCCTCTCCCCATACTACGTACCCCCAGTTTATTTGCGCTCACTTGTTTTAGCACTCGCCCTTCATGTGCCATCACCAAGCCTCCCTTTTTGATGTCTTCCATTTCCCGAAATCTTGTCTTAAGATACAGTTCTGTGAACTGTGGCAAGATGGAACCTGTTGCCTCTCTCCATTGGAAGGCTTCATGTGCATATGGGAAGTTGCTCAGTTGCCTGCTGGTCCTTGCTCTGCTCCTCTGTCACCGAGCACTGGCTTCCCTCATGTTCACCTGCACAGCTCTCACTCCCATCACACACTGAACCCGGCTGCTCCGGAGTCCTGCCAGCACTTTTCACCTTCTTCGCTGTCACCAGCTCCTCTCTCAATATACCCTCCACACTACCCTGACCTTGAAATCATCTACCGGGTCAACACCTGCCGTGTAACTGCTGTAGCACCACTTGGCCCATTTACTTTGTCTCACTTTATCTCCTTACACTACACCTCAGATTCATTTACTTGTTCCTTCGATGGATCTTGAATCGTGCCAAGAGTTGTCAGATATAGGGGATCCAATCCAGTTATCCAATTAGGACCAGGGATTGGGTAGCTGACCTAAGAACTCGTAATTAGATTCATATATATAACTCTCAAAATGATGCTATACAAATACAAGATTATTACAGCTAGACCAAATCTGAAGAAATTCAGTCTGACTAGAATCGTACAAACCAATAATTTGGTTATAGCTATGCAAAATAGTAATATTAGAATATGTTGACCAGAGACCTCTCTATTAGCATTCATATCCCTCATTAATACTATATTGTAATGCACAATCAATTATTGGAGACAAGTCATAAAGAACAAAAACAAGATTTGAGGGTGGTTAGATTTATCAGTACATTTTAGAAGAATACATTTTATCAATATCAGGCATTTCATAAGAAGTACAAAATAATCGAATTTATCTCTTGTGGCCCATCCATTACCAAAGATATAGAAGAAAAGCTCAGGAAAGGACGTGAATCATATCAGCTCAACAGTTCTCTCACAATGAGGGAAAGGAGTCCGGGATTAGCATGCTCAGCATATGCGTCAACCCAAGGCAAGCCAGTAGAGTCCTCAAGCTGTCTCTCAGTCCACAAAGAGCAAGATGATATGGTCAACAGCCACAGTTTTCTCTGTCTCACAATGGATATTAGTTCCTCAAGTTCCGGGGTGACACTCTCTGTGTCACCTCATCTGGTCCGACCACTCAGTCCATTGGTCAGTTTGTATAGGGCAATTGTCTTGTAGCATAAAGAAGACACATTTTATGGCAAAAAGGTGGCACTCATTACGTAATCTGTCAATCCATTCAAAATGTAAAGTTTGTGAGCAATAGTCTTTTAGCAGTGGCACATAAATGAGTTCAGGAAGACAGTTTTTCAGAGCAGATGTTCTCGAAGTAAAGAAATAGTAGAGCGTAGTCCTAGTATGTGCATGGGATCTCTTCCTATGAAACATAGTTTCATCTCACATTGCAAATTTATGAAGCCTTTCCATGAGAATAGAATCGAGCAAAGAAAAGAAAATGCCGGCCTAAATTGAATTTAGTTCATGAAATACACAATATAACATAATGCAAATATGTGTACATTCCAGAGTTTCTAAGACCTTATATCCTTTTCTTCAATCTATGGCACTTATAAAGCGTTTTAGTCCCATTTAATTTAGCACATGTAACTATGACCCATTGTTCCATTTTCAAAGTACCAACGTATAAAATCATTTCAAAATATAAAATATTAATGCCGTTTCTAGTAATTCTCATTAGTACATGTATTAAGATTATTCTGTAGAAGTTTCAAAGTAATTGGAATTATTATAAACGTGCAGCACCTGTTTCTCTTTTTCTCTGTTGGTGCATATTTTAACATGTGCAAAGATAGATTTAAAACAAACTCTTCAATAAACATTCATATTGTCATTTAGATTTAAGGTTAGTTTCATAAATTCCTCACACACCATTAGTTAAAGAGAATAGTTCATTAAATCTCTATAATACGCGAGTCATCACATTCACATTTCTATGCCACGTTAAAAGAATACACCAGTGTAATTTAGTAAAACATGAACCTATGCTATTCAAACGAGGCATTTTTCTCCTGTCTACACCAGGGCCGAACTGGGAATACAAACCAGCCCTGGCAATTCAGCTGGACCGGCCCGGGGGGTGGGGGGGTAGGCTGGTAGTGAGAAGCAGTGCTGCCAGTTAAGCACTGCTGCCGCTTTGTTACAGCGGGCCGATATTGCTGCAAAACCGGCACCAAGTAACAAAACTGTCCCCCACTGCTCGAAAACCGATCCCCACCCTTCCAGCCCACTGGGAAAACACCAGTTGCCCTTTACGGCCATTCTGGCCCTGGTGTACACTCTTCTGCATGCTTTTACAATGCAGTAACTAAGTCTTATCATGATCTATTTCTCAAGATTCTCCAATATAAAGTGAGCACAAATTGTGCGCGTGGTCATTTTTTCCCTCAAAGGTGTCAAATCTGTTTTATGTGTCAACTAAGGGATTCAACAGATTATCTGCTTCATCAACACGCTCCTCTTTTTGTCGACCCACCTCTTTAAACTGGCAGAGTCCCCCATTTCCCTGTTTTCCACTTTACATCTTAGTAGCTGAGATAGGAGTCTGCAGCATATCTACAGATGGCACAATTATGGCCGCAGTTCCTGGTTGGGGAGCGATAATGGTGTCTCAAATGGAGGGGCAGCCAATATCTATTACGTAAATGTATGAAAGATTCTCTTTGCTCCAATCATTGGGGAGCTTGCCTGAGAGGGAAGGAGGAGAGGCTCTAGAGTTGAAGCTGTCTCCGAAGAGAAGGGGGATTCCTGCCTCTCTTTCTTTCTCTTCTTGCATTGGCAAAGTATCAGTGCTCTCTTTTGTGTTTTTCTCCACTTAGAAAAAGTAAGTGCCAGGGCCCTTCTCAGAAGGCCATTGCAGTGTGCACCACCCATTGCCCCTGCAAATGCTGCCAATGCAATGACAATACCAGCATAACTACTAGGGTGACCAACTGGCAAGAAGGCACATTCTGGACAATGACAGTAAAAATTCAGGACAAAGGGGCAAAATTCAGGACAAAAATTCAGAACAAAAGGTTATTTTTAGGGACACATCTGAGGATGTTGTGCAGTTATGAAATAGCTGCATAAACAGGTTTATGTTCTTTAGTTTGTATTACAGATTGGAGTGTTGAGCAAACATTCACAATTAGCTGGACACATTTAAAGGTGAAAAAACTAGTAAACATACAAACTCCAAGCAGAATTTGACAGCCGACATAAGAGGCAGATTTCCTAAATCTACCCCATACCATGAATGATAGTTTCAGAAGCATCGCTTTGTAGCTAAACATAGACTTAGAGTTCACAGGCAGTAGCACTACAAGAGAGTGTGAAAAAGAGAAAAATGTGAGAGAGTGCTATATGCTGAGAGGGAGAGACAGAAGGTTGGAACAGTGAGAGAGAACAGTGAGAGGAGATGAAAGCAAGCGAGCGCCAGCCAGCTGAGATAAAGAACAGATGGTGAAAAGACAAAATAAGACAACAGAAAAAAAATGAAGCAGAGAAAAGAGTAAAAAACAGATACAGAAAGATGATGAGGGTGACAGAGAGAAGGTTGAAAATAGAAAGAAAGGTAGAGGGTGCATATAAAAGGCAAGGTGGGGAAACCGAGAGAAAGCATGTGGGGGGGGGAGGGAGGCAGAGATGAATGGCTAGGTAGGGGGGGAGGAGGGAAAAGATGGAGAAAAGGGAACCCGAGAGAAGAAGAGGTTGAATAGGGAGTGAACAGAGAAATTATGTGAGCGTTCACTTTGTGACTTGCATGTCAGACCTTTCAATCACAATTCCAGTGCACTGTATCTTTGAAAATATGGTGCTACCCTACTCTTTACCTATCACGCAATGCAGCACAACAACTTCACTTACTGATCTGTGTTGTGTGAAATGTTAATAAATATATCCCTCAAAGATTTGGCACAGGTGTCCAGAATTAAATTCTATCTTGGACCTTGTACAGTGCTCCGCTGCCTTTTGGCTAGGGTTGTGCTGCTGAAACGACATACATACATACAAGCAGAAAATCACCGTTTGTTAAGAAAAGGACATTTTTCAAAGAATGAGGGAGAAATCCATCCAAGGTTCCAGCCTGGAGCATTTGGCTGGCAGGTTACAGTGTGGCTCTAGAAGATTCTGGGATTAGAGCACATTGGTCATGTTATTTGGGCATTTCAACTTGTGCTCTTCGTTTTCCCTTAACTGGTAATGTTGAAATTAAAACTTTATAGAAACACTGATTACAATAAAATTAAATCCCTCTGTTCATAGACTATGCCTTCTTACCAGCGGACCACAATCAGCTGCTGAAGTGCTTTTACCTCAGGGCCTGGGGCATTGCACAGGCTGCAGGAATGATAGCTCCGCCCCTGACAGGGCTGGCTTTAGTGCTGGTGCCAGATGGTGCGAGAATATTTGTTGCACCTCTCCCAAGACCTCCGTCTCCAAGGATTCAATCAGTACCACCCTCCAAAGGTGCCCCTCATCTCTACATAGACCCACTCTCATTTCTAGTTCATTTCTTTTACACTGCTACTCATTCCCTCAGTCTCAGTCATACTCTTTATTTTGGCTATACGCCATAAACGAGACATGCATATAAAAAAACATTAAGATACGAAGTCGATATGACTGTATGCAATATACATAATAAATAAAATGGCCTACAAATGCTATATAAATACATTTAAATTAGTTAAAAACTATCAATAAAATATCCATCAACGTGTATATACAAAAGACTGACTACATACTAAGAAATAAGCCTTAGTTTTCAGAAGCCAAATAGGTTCTCAATGCAAGGCGCCAGTGCTCTCAGCAAGCTAAGAGATTAGACTTAAAAGGTTAATTGGAGTATCGACCCAATCATTGTTCCAAGCGAGGTTCTTTTAACTGCCTTACATTGTTATTGCCCTTTCAAGTAGCCAGTATTAAGACATCTTTCCCCCTTATGCGCCACATGGCAAATAGATACCTAAAGACTGCAAAAACGATGTGCTCGCTAGTGTCCTTTTGTAAAATTCTGCTGGACTCCACGCACTGTGAGGTTCCCAGGCTCCTGCAGATTGTATAATCCATTTGGCCCTGGCCCTTCTATACTCAGGACAAAAAACAGGGCGTGTGGCACTGTTTCTCCGCTAAGGCCAAATGATGGGCAGACCATCTCAGGCAGTCTATCTGAACTCACCTATTTCGACGTGATTGTTCGAATTGGTAGTGACCCATGCCTGAACTGAACATACAGCTTCCTGGCCAGATTTGGTTCCATTTCATCTATGAACTGCTCAGTTTTGTAAGAGCCCTTTATCCTTAAAAAGTAGTTAGCCTGAATACCCGGAGCCAGGCTTGACAGGAGCATACCAGACTTTAGGTTACTGAAGCGCCTCTTACGCTCCAATTTGCTGGCTAGCAAACCAGTCCCCCCAGGATCTTCCCAGAGTTTTACCAACCCTATGCTTAACAGTGTATCTCTAACATATTTAATCCAGGGAAGGTTGCCAGCCCCTGGGAGATTAAATATCTCTTCTAGGCCATAGCAGTAACGGAACAGTTCAGGAGTAGCCCATAGTTGTCTCCAGTACAGTGATGGTCTAACTGCAATACTTTCAAAGATTGGCCTGACCCCCAAATCTAATGTTAACAGGACCAGGGAAGTGCTAACTGGTAGGCTCAGCACTTGCCTCAGGAACCTATTCTCAACCATTTATATTTCTAATAACCTCTTTGCAGACCTAAAAAACACTTTTACGTGGAAGCTAGGCTCGTGGGAGCGAGGAAAAACTTGCCTTCATGTTTTAACAGCTTTTGCAGGTCTGGCAAACTTGCACTGATTGCCGCAGTTAAGTCCCAGGATAGATGGTCAATCCAAGCCATGAGAGCGGCTATTAAAAGGGCTGTCAATAATGCCAAGAGAGAATGGGATCAAGAGCAGTGGGAGACACTCCTTGCTGCCTCCAAGGACAAAGATCAAGCAGCATTTTGGAACATAGCAGCCACTGGGAACACTGAGGGGATTGCTGCAATCGAAAGCAATATTGTGGCTGACAACAGGAATGCACACTTTACAAATACTCATTCCAAGTATGTAGGGTAGAGTAGGGTGTTGGAGACGGACACAATGGCTTGTATAAGTGTGTAAGCCAATGTATAGGAAATAGTACTTGAGACAAGGGCCACTGGGATTATTCTATTGTCTGGCCACTTCAATTTTAGCATGATTATAGATTTGCTGCATTTGCCACATAATCCATCATCTGCCACATATTCTGCACATTTTAGCTCAAATGATTCAAAAGTTACTAAAAACGCAGCAATACATTTCCGCGCAGTGGAAGGCCCTTTGCAAAGAGTGACTGGTCACCTTTCTGTTGCTTATTGCTATATTTGGGTGCTAAACTGGTGGTAATGAGATGCAACCTATGCCCAAACAGTGTTAACAAATTTAAAAATGACAAAATAATTATGTAATACTATTACAAAATGTGCCGACATAACGCCACATAATTTGCCTTTTCTTGCTACATAATGTGCTCAACTGTGCTGCATAATGCGGCCCTCCCCGGACGCATGATTCCAGTGGCCCTGCTTGAGGCAATGAGGACTACAACGTGTAGGAGTCAAATGTCATCCATACTGGTAGACATTATATGTTAAGACTGCTTAGTCTGGAGAAATAAAAAACAGATACATTAATCACCAGAGTTAAACTGACGCTTTTAGCCTCTAAATTGCTGGCACATAGGGATCTGAAGTCTGTGCCTTTAACCCTCTAAAAAGTGTCAAAATGCAAACCCCCCATACCTTCCCAGTGCTTGGCCCCTGGTGAAGTGACACCAGCCCCTCAACAAAAGCAGAATGCCCTGTCCTAGGCTGGGGCTGGAGGAGGCCCAGAACATGCTGTAACTGCACAGAGAGGCCCATTATCATCTCTATGTGATAACCCGCCGGCAAACAGAATGATAATGGGCCATAGCAGTCTGTGCCAGGTCAGGGATGGGCTGCTGCAGGCCCTTTAGTTCACAGCAGGAGAGCGAGCTGACCCCTATAGTGAGAGTTACAAAACTCTGTGGCTTCTTGCAGGGGAACAGTGCAGCTCGCTCCAAAGTCCAGAATTACAGACAAAAGGCGTCCGTGAAAGGGATAATCATGAACAATGGACAGGAGGTCCAAATAACGGACGGTCTGTGAAATTTACGGACGGTTGGTCATCCTAATAACTACTAACCATTGCAATCCTACAAGTGTGACAATTCAAACTATTCCAGGCCACCCAAAGCTATAAAAATGACATGGGTAGCAGGTATTAATAATTTTTAATGTATATTGTGGTATTAAACACTGTTGTTGTATGCGTCTTGAAACTAGACAGACAGGGCCAACATGTGGTAGACTGTCATTAATACTGGTGTTGAATATTAGGTGCCGGTGCCATGCACCGGAAACCACAGGCTCAAATTAAGCACTGCATTGAGATCATAAATAGTTTCACTCTCTCTCAACACCTTTGGGTGCATACGTTGGCACTAGGGTGACCACCTGTCTGTAAATTTCACGGACCGTCCGTTATTTGGGCCTCACGTCTGTTGTCTGTGATCAATCAATAAATCAATCAGGGAATTGTGAAGCATACTACTCACCCGTGATGGTCTCAAGGTGCTGGGGGGAAGGGGTGCAGCTCAGGGTCTGTCGAAGAGCCAGGTCTTGAGGCTCTTCCTGAAGGTGTGCAGAGTGGAGGCGCGTCTGATGTTGATAGGGAGCTCGTTCCAGGTCTTTGCTGCGATGTAGGAGAAGGCTCTTCCACCCGTTCTGGCTCCACCCGTTCTGGCTCTGCGGATGCGCGGGGTTTCGGCGAGGGCAAAGGCGAGGTCCGTGGATCCGGTGATGATCCTTTTACAGATGCATTTTGTCCATTATTCTGGGGATTGCAGTGAGCTCTGCTGCTCCCCTGCGAGAAGCCTCCAATTTCTGCAGAACTCCCTGTTTGGGCTAGCTCTCGCTCCTCCTCCTCTCAGCACAAGAGCAGCTTGTCCCCAACCTCAGACTTACTGTCATCTGCCCATTGGCATTATGTCAGCCGGCTGATTGTCACATACAAAATGACAATGGGCCAGTCTCAGCATGTGGTGGGCCTCCTACTCCAGCCTAGGGCAGAGCATTCTGCTTTTATCCATTACCTTGAGTCACCACACCAGGGGCCAAGGTCTGGGGTGGAGGGGAGTGCATTTT
This sequence comes from Calotriton arnoldi, assembly GCA_963921515.1. Classification (NCBI taxonomy): domain Eukaryota; kingdom Metazoa; phylum Chordata; class Amphibia; order Caudata; family Salamandridae; genus Calotriton; species Calotriton arnoldi. Next base: position 36,936 of record CAWUFW010023661.1, on the reverse strand, counting down.
AAAATATCTTCCATAGGCTTCAGAGTTCCTTGTGCATGAGCAATTTGTAGGCGATAATAAAAATGTCAGTTTTAACCCCGGTGATTAAATTAATGTATCTTTTAGAGAGATCTGAGTTTTGCCTAGTCCCAGTTTGGGCTGGTAAAGTAGCTTAGTGGGATAATGTGCCTCCTCCAAAGCACAAGGTGTGACAGGCATGTTTTTATAGAGTTAGCTCAGTGGGTTTCTGCTGTTGTCACAGTATTCCTTTTGGTACTTGCAGTTGTTTTTTCCAACAATCTTTCATTATTCTAAGGTTACTAAATAAGGTTCCTTTGGATAATAATTAATACTTATTAGTAAAAACAACCTCAACCACTAGGTTATGTTTTAAATCCTGAGTTTTTATTTCTCCAGACCAGCCACTCTTAATATATAATGACTACCAGTATGGATAACGTGACTCCTAAACCTTAAAGTCCTCATTGTCTTAAGCAACATTTCCTATACATTGACTTACACACTTATATAAGTCATTGTCTCTGTATAATGTGTGCCATGTAATGCACTTCAACACCCTGCCCTTCATACTTGGGATGAGTAACACCTTAAAAGAAATTCAATACACATGAGAGGGTCTATGTAGAGATGAGGGACTCCATTGAAGGGTGGTGTTAAGGGAATCTGTGAAGAAGTTGGTCTTGGGGTGGGGGGTGTAGCCAACATAGATTGTCATGCCGGCTGCCATCAGCACTAAAGCTGGCCCTGTCAGGGGCAAAGCTAGAGGGGGGGGGAGGCGATAATAACTCGAGCCAGCCTCAAGCTTGAATCCTGGCTCTGGGTCAGCTCGCGGTCCCATTGGAACCTCAAGCCCTTAACAAGCCATTCTTTCATATGACTTCATGCACAAAGAGGTAAAAACAAAGAATTACATCTGAGGTAAAAAGGAGAGACAAATGGATACTCATTTAGTGGCTATTTTGTACAAACAGAAACCACAAAACCTTGATTAATCGCGACCTCCCCTTAACCAAATTGTGTGATCTGAGCAAATATTTTATTTGACCAATTCTGCTCTTTCTTCACATTCGCATATGAAGGCACCTTCAAATACGTGAGTTCAGAATACCAGCTGTACAAAAGCCTATTGTGTTTGGTTTAATAGACTATAATCAGGGCCACTGAATTATGCAGCAGGGGATGGCCAAATTATGTGCCAAGAAAAGGCTGCATAATGTGGCACATTTTAAGATAGTATTACTTCATTGTTATGTGATTTTTACATTTGGAAGCAATCTCTGGGCATAGGTTGCACCTCATTTGTACCAGTTCAACACTCAAATATAGCAATAAGCAACAGAAGGCCCACCAGTCAACCTTTGCAAAAGGTCTTCCACTGCATGGCAGCACATGTAATGCGTTTTTAGTAACTTTTGAACTGTTTGAGCTAGAAACAACATTCCTTTTGCTAAAATCTGCAGAGTATGCAGCAGATGATAGATTATGTGGAAAATACGACAAATCCCTAATTGTGAGAAAAACGCTGCTGCCACACAATCGCATAATTCCACTGGCAATGACTATAGTGTTGCTTACCATAACAATCTGGGCCACATACGGGGTTCACATGACAACTGTCTTGCTTGTTAGTTCACCAATGGCACTGTCGCCAGAGTAGGGGCAGGTGCAGGAGTGGTTCTAAGTTCATGTTTTAAAACTATCACTTTTAATAAGTACTTCTGAAGACAGTGCTATAATGTGATGTATTCATGTGAAAGATTCCACATGTTAAAGAAATACACTTTTTTTGAATTATGAAGAGGCTTCATCATATTTTGCATGATGTTTGTTGTACAAATTACATGGTAGACATTCCAGGGCTTGGCGTGTGCATGGGCTCTAAGAGCCGAGCCAGGCCTTTGGCTCGGCCCTGGCTTGGATCAGCCTGTTAATTTGTTGGCCCGCCCACCTCTTGGCATAGATGTAATTCCTGCAGCCTATGCAGTGCTCCAGCCCCTTAGGCAAAAGCACTTCAAAAGCTGATTGTGGGACAAACTGGTGGGGAAGGCATAGCCTACAAACAGAGGGATTTCCTTTATTGTAACCCCTGTTTCTGTAAAGTTTTTATTTCACCTTTTTCAGTTAATGGAGAGTGAAGAGTACAATTAGAAACAATTAAAATAACATTAGCAGTGTGCACTAATCCCAAAATATTCTAGTGCCACAGTGTAACCTGCCAGACAAAATACCCCAAACTGGAACCTTGGATGGATTCTTCCATCATTCTTTGAAAAACAGCCTTTTCTTAACAAACAGTGATATTCCATTGGTATTTATACGTTATTTCAGTAGCGCAATCCTAGCCAAATGGCAGCAGAACACTGTACAAGGTCCAAGAAAAATTACAACTGCACATCAGTGCCAAATCCTTGAGGGCATATTTATTAACATTTCACACAACACAGCACAGTAAGTGGAGCAGCTGCTATGTATTAAGTGAAAGGGAAAGAGCAGAACTGCACCAGACTTTCAAAGATATGGTACATTGGAATCGAGATTGAAAGCTTTGACATGCAAGTTACAAAGTGAACCCTCACATCTTCTCTCTGTTCACTCCCTATTCAACCTCTTCCACTCTAAGTTCCCTTTTCTCTACCTGTTCCCTCCTCTATCTTACCTTGGCATTTGTGTCTGCCCCTCTAACTCTGCCACATGCTTTCTCGCTGCTTCCTCTTCCTCACCTTTTGTATGCCGCTCTACCTTTTACTTCTTTTCAACCTTCTCTCTGTCACCCTCAGAATCTTGCTGTATCTGTTTTTGCTCATTTCTCTGCTCCATCTTCTTCTTTGGTCCTCTTTTCTCTTTTCACCATCCATTCTTTCTCTCCCAGCTGGCAGATCCTCCCTTGCTTTCCTCTTCTCTCGCTGTTCACTCTCATTGTTCCAAACTTCTGTCTCTCCCTCACTGTATATATCCCTCTCTACTCCTTTCTCATCATCATTTCTCTCTGTCTTTCACATTGTCTAGTAGTGATACTGCCTGAGAACTCAAAGTCTACCTTCAGCAACATAGCGCTGCTTCCGGCACTATCATTCATGGCCCCTTATGTTGGCTGTCAAATTCTGCTTGGAGTGTATATCTTTGCTAGTTTTTTCATCTTTCAATACGCCCAGCTATGTGTGAATGTTTGCTCAGTACTCCAATGCGTAATATAAACTAAAATTCATAAACCTATTTTAGCTTGTACTTCTGCCAGCTGTCTGTTTTATAATCGTGCAACGTTCTTGGACGTATACATAAAAATGAATTTTGACGCTTTGCCCTGGAATTTTACTGGCACTGTCCAGAATGTGTCTTCTTGCCAGGTAGTTACCCTAGTTGGCACCAGTCACCTGACACCAGGTCATGATCTAAGTCAAGGCAGCATGCGTGTCAGTAACTGACATACCATCTACACGTTTTTCAAGGGTTGAAACCAGAAGGATTTGGAGCCGGCATGGCACTTAAAATTCTTCAATTTTATGTGAAAAAGGACAGAAATTGTCTAACTGTTAAGAAAACACAACTCTGTATCCCTTATCTGTTGAAGCCACAGAAAAAAGTAACAAGCAACTGACTTCACCTGAACATGTGGTGCCTTATATGACTGTCGACACCCCACACCACTGGAATCGTGAGACACCGCTATCAACTCTGAATAATAACTGTGATGAAAAATGGCTAGGAAAAAATTCCGGATCCAGTGTGATGCTTGGGACTGCGGGCAATGTGCCCTCTGAAATAACTGACAGACACCTCCCCCTCCCAGGAGACTATAGGGGAGTGGATGAACACACAGACGGAGATCCTCTGGGGAAGGTTGAAGGGGTGCAAAGCCCAAGTGGTCCATAGGTTTCAGGGCTCACGTGACAGCACTACAAGGGTTGGGTAATCGATAAGAAAACAAAAGGGGCAGGATGCAATAACAAGGAGTTTGAATTTCATGGTTTGAAACAGAGCGTAGAAAGGGGAGGAAAAAAAAGAAAGCTAATTTTGGAGACACAAGCAGCAGGGCAGAGAATGACAATGGGAGAAAAACAGGATTTGAGTCAGGTGAGTTGACAAGCGTATGAGCTGTACCATTTTGGCCAAGTGTGGGTGTCTAGAAGTTGGACAGGGCATGTACTGAACGTGAAATCCCATTTCTTCGGCTGTACTGAAATGGGACCTAGTCTCTGGTGGCCAAAAGGGCTCAATTTGAACTCGGGGAGTCTGTTTTTTCCAGCAACATGTCAGGTAGTACAAAAACACGTCTATCTCTTTTTCATTGACAATAAGGATGATGCTGTGACAACATTTTGAGGTCTTGGGGCAGTCAGTGTTTACTGGACAGTATCTCCTGAGAGTACAGATGGTTATTGCTGCTGTACCAGGGTAAGTAATAGTTTTGTATGCCATTTCTGTAATCAAGTCACTTCCTTTAGGCAATTGACTCTCTGGGTGGTAAAGTTGAGCTCACAATGTTACTTTTAGAAGAAACTTGGATACATCTTGAAACTTGGAACACTCACTAAACTCAATCACATCTATCTATCTATCTATCTATCTATCTTTCTTTCATGGCCTTGTGGTTTATAAACGTTACTCATTATGTGGAGCAGAAGAGAAACGAGAAGCATTTCCAGCTAGGGAGGTGCTCCAATGAAACAGCCAGTGACCTCCATGGAGAGCCAAGCGATCCAGCCCTTCCCTCCAGTCCAGCACATGGTTCGCCCACATCACAGCAAGGACTTTCCCAACACCGCCAAATGCAGGAGGGGCAACAGTCCTGAAAAGGTGAAGCACATCATTCTCCCACACCACCAAAGGAGTGCATTTGTAGTGTGTGGCATGGACTCTACATTGAAGCAGGTGAGAAACTCCGTAGATCACTGAGGATTAAATGAAAATTCTCGGTGTCTCCTATGATGACCGCTTTAATTATGCCCAGTTCACAGAAAATGTGTTGTACTTTGCTATATGACAGGCATGGAGGAGCAGCAGATGCTGATTTCTATGATAAATACATGAAGGAATATATAGGGTAAGACTTATTAAACAATACTGAGTTTGACAAATCATGAGGCAATGTGCCTTGAATTGGCCAACAGTTCCTAGTTTCATACTCAAGTGTTGCAGTTTTTTCTCATTACTGTTTTGCCAGCTGTCCTGAGATTAAGTTAATACAAAGTAGTTGCAATTAGCTTTTCCTTTCAAGAGGTGCTTAGAAAATTCACCTTAGGCTATGGGTGCTTCATGCGTATTATAGACAAAGATACGTTTCAGTATTGGATTCATAATCACATGCAATAGGTTGCTACGTGGTCATCAGATGTGGTCGGTGATATCACTAATTAGGCATGCCTTCATAAAATATTTATACTTGATACTGCCTCTTGTATCTAACATCCAGCTCCTTTTGTTTGTCTTACATCTCTTTTGCACCTCAACAATTGATAATACTGCAACTCTGCATGGCTACTTCAGATGAAGTGTCCCAGCGATGAAGTCCAACTCCCGAAGGTTCAAAGCAATTTCAATGTATCCTAAACTCAGCACATGCTGAATAGCCAGGTTTTTAATTTTTTGGGGAAAAGAGATTCCAACTGGACCTGCCAAAGCTGGAGAGGCAGGGAGTTCCACAGTTTTGGTGCTAGGTAACCAAATGAAGAACCCTGATACGCACTCTATTTACTGTGGGGATGCTGGCCAGCACTGCCCCCAGAAGAGCTGAGATTCCTGGCAAGGAGGTAAGGTTTGATGAGAGTGCAGTTAGCGAGGACCCATATTTGTTAAAGCCCTGTAGCAGATGCACATGGCTTTAAAGGAAACTCTTTGGGGCATATTTACATGTAAATGGCGATTGGCGGGGGCGCAAGCAATTTTGCTACACCGATCTGCATCATTTTCAAAACGCAGGGATGCGCCGTATTAACAAGAATACAGCGCATCCCTGAGCTCACCCTGCACTAAAAAAGCTGCCAAGCGCCAACACAGGCACCCTTGCACCATGATGCAAGGGGGCCTGCGTTATAGGGTTGATTGAGTTTGTGCAGGAAGGGCCACCTTCCTGCACAAAAACAATTATTGATGGCATTTTGCTCCTTCTGTGTGTGTTGCAGAATGCAGCACACATAGAAAGAGCAAAAACGTGAAGGCATAAAAGTATTTTTCCTGGTTGCACCACATTTACGCCTCCTTTTGAAAGGCGTTAGTTTTTGATGCTGCCTCAGATTCACAGATCCTTGTAAATCTGGAGCAGTGTCAAAAAGCCATGGGTGTTGCTGGGAACGCCCATAGCAACACACATTGCATGCCCCTTTGCTGCAGAAAACTGCATTGCACAGGGCCACATTTACAAGACTGTGTTCAGCCATGCAAAGTGGATTAGCGCTGCCTTAAAAATATGGACTTGCAATAGAGTGCCACCGGAGTGTCAAAAAAAGTGATGCTCCGGTGGTGCTAGGGGCTTGTAAATATGCCCCTCTTTGTTTCAGAGGCAACCAGTGCAGCTTGGAGAGTGCAGCTTCCCATAGCAGCCCGTCTGGGAAGATCCAACAGAAGAAAGGGCTGCCGCATTCTGCACTCACTGCAGTCTTTTCAGCCTGGTTTTAGACAGCCCCAAGTACAGGACATTACAGTAGTCCAGCCTGGACATAACCAGTGCCTGGACGACTGTTTTCTTTGCAGACTCTGGCAGGAATTATTTTAAGGGTCTTTAAGACACCAAAACATTTCCCTGCCAGAGCTGTGAATTGGCAGTCAAAATTGAGCTCATTAAACCAAATGCCCAGGTTTCTAACCCTGGGCTTAGGTATGGGTAAGGGGCCAAGAGAGTTTGACCACCATGCGGTGGCCCAGATGGATGGTTGTTTTCCCAGGATGAGAACCTCTGTTTTTCCTGCGTTCAACTTAAGACAGTTGAGATCCATCTAATGGGCGACCTCCGAGAAGGCAAGATCTCAATGCAGTTGCCATGTTGTCAGGGTTTTGTGACAGTGTATAATGAGCAGAGTATCATCTGTGTATGCAATGATGTTAAAACCGTGATGCTCGAAGACCTCTGCCAGGGGGCACATGTATAGGTTGAATAGGGTTGGGCTCAAGGATGAGCCCTGAGGCACTCCCTGCTGCAGTGGGAAGACCTGAGATGGAAGGGCTTTTGAAACACCTGAAAGGTGAGATCCTGCAGAAAAGAAGCAACTCATTGCAGGGCTTTATAACAGACACTGCAACTCCACAAATGTTCAATTAGGAGGTTATGGGATACGATGTCGAGAGCTGCACTAAGATCTAGCATTAACAGTGCCACAGTGTCGGGTGGGCGTGGCTACGAAGCCATCGATGGCGGACGGGTGAGCTGAGAGCTCCGCGCCAGCCAGGTAAATTATCCTGCTTATTGGTGATTCCGCCCGGGGGCGCCCTCCTGGGGCCTCACCAAGGGGAGTAACTGGAGCATCTAACGCTGCCCCTTGAAGCCTGAGCACCGGTTGGGAACTGCGGTAGAGGAGAGATGGGACGGGCGAGGCTGTAGAAAAATGGCGGCCTGAGGAGGAGAGGCGATCTGCGTCACAGCCGGAAAAGACTGTCCTGCCAGGCTGAGACGGACGGAATGTGCACCCGGCAGCTCTGATAAGACTCTCCCCGGGACAGCGGGGGCTGGGTCTTATGCTTGGCCGGCACCCTGTCGTGCGCTGGGAACTGCCTGCATGTGAGGAACGGAGTCTTTGGAAGTGGACTGAGCTGCGGACTCGGCAGAACCCGCCCAGAGCGCCTGTACACTAAGTGACATTAAACTGACTGGGCCGCCACTAGCCCTGAGGTGGTGTAAACTGAAAGGTGCCACGGTTGAAGGTAGGCCGTACAGACTGAGGATTCGCCGAGGGGGCTATATCCGCCATCACCGGACGGTATTGTTGCAGAGTGTGTGTACGGGGACCTGTGCGCTTGGCTGGCTACGGACTGCGTGAGACAATTTATGGCCGAAATTGGGTTCCCACGGACTCCCCACGCTCACTGAGAGTTGGTTGCGGTAGCGGAGGGGGCCGGAGGTGCGGCGGTACAGCCTGATCCTGCTAGAGCAGGACAGATTACTCGACTGCGCTGACTCCTAAAGATGCAGATAAGGTGGGAATGATACATCTGCCAGGTTCTCCCCCCCTCCTGATTGAAAGCGGCATAAACGGACGGAGGCCTGCCCCTAGGGAGGAAAGAACGGACTACAAATAGGCTGGTGCGGCCAAGAGTATTTTCGCCTACCGGAGTGGTGGTAGACGGAAACGAACTGGGGCAAACACGACTGATGCGGTGCGACATCCATGAGGCGGTCTCTTGCCGAGAATAGACTCGAGGTGAATTTTCATAGCCCACAACTGTTCGAAAGCCTGTTTGAAGTGGCCTACTGCCTGGGAGTGAGGTGCTGCGCCGCTTAGACCCATTGCGGTGAGACTGCGCAATTGATTGAGCGGGTCAAGCGCCTTGCGAGGACTGAGGGACAAAGCTGTGCGAGGCGGAGCTGTATTGCTGCTGGTAGCCTGGGCAGTGTCTCACCGGAGATCAGGCGGAGGAGAGGAGAGTACTAGGGGTGCCCCCATCAGCGATCCTGCATGTGACTCACAATACCCTATCCACATCGGACACTGAAGTCTTCCTAAGGGGGCTACTGCTATATGGGGGTGGTGCCTTGGTGCTGAGACGGGCGGGACCCGAAATCAAGAGCTATGTGCGCACTCGATTGCCGTGGTCTGGTGCACCACTAGTATTGGTTGCAATAGTGGTCCCTGCACCCCTGCATCGCCTGTTGGATTAACACACGTTTCCCTACCACAACGATCATAGCCCTCAGCAGGATAGTACAAATATAATAACACTCGCTTCCCGGACGACATCTGGCACTCCCTGCTCTCCTCCTTGGAGCGGTTCATCTACTGGTACTTTGATAAATAGCCTTGCCGTCTCGGCGCCGTCGGCCAGGAAAACTCACGGCTCTAACGTAGTGGGGGCGATCTGTGCAGGAGGTGCAGTCAGGGCTGGACATTGGCTGGATGTGACCCTATTGGGGGACCCACAGATGAACCTGTGGTAATTATCTGGACTGCCCTAAATCACAGTCAACAGTGGTGACGCTATTGCCGGATAGTGCAAACGGAGAGCTGGAAGGCGCAGATCGGATACGTGAGTGGTGGGAACCAAAGACACTGGCGGTAGCTCCACGCCAACCTAGGGAAAGACGTATTTGCTCTTTGAAAAGAGGCTACATTGCGCTGGAGATGGGGAAACCTAGAGGGAAACAGGTCGGACCCCCTCTGGATCAGGAAGATAATGCGACGGACACAGTACCTACAGAAACTGGTGGCGATCAACCGGAGATACCGGTGCACCAACAACTGGCCAAGATCCTAGAAGCCATCGCTGACACCAAGGCGACATTACATCAGGACATCAGTACGGTCGCCATGGGCCTAGCATTGTTGCGGGCTGAGCATGCCAAACTCTCTGATAGAGTGAAACAGACGGAATCGACCCTGGGAACACTTGCCCCTGCGCATCAGGCCCTGGCTACACAAGTTGGAGATTTATCAAGTAGGGTCAATGTGCTGGAACGAAGGGCAGAGGACGCGGAGGGGCGAAACCGGAGGAACAACGTGAGGGTTCTTGGACTTCCGGAAGGAGTGGAAGGCCCAGACATGGTCCATTATCTGGAGAGGTGGCTCCGAGAAGTGGTGACACTGGAGGGACTCTCACAGTTCTATACATTGGGACGGGCTCATCGAGTGCCTGCCAGACCGCCAGCGCCGGGACGACCACCGCGAGCCGTGGTGGCCAGATTGCTCCACTTCCGAGACAGAGACCTGTTGTTGAAGAGGGCTAGATCAGAGGGGCCTTACATGGTGGACAACAATAAAGTGTCATTATTCCCGGATTACACAATGGAGGTCCAGAGACGCCGTACCTCCTTTCTGGAGGTGAAGAGAGCCCTGAGTGAAGAATGGATACAGTACTCCCTGATGTTCCCGGCTCGGCTTAAAATAATGCTGGAGGGGAAAACTTATTTCTGCGAAGATCCTAAGACCGCCTGGGAGTGGATTGAGGCATACAGAACAGAGGGTAACCCCAAACCGCGCAATGAGAATCAAACGACTGAAGCGAAAGACTCAGGGAAACGACCGAGGAGGCGCCAGAGGTGGAAGACTGCTAAGAGGCCAAGCCCTTCTCGGACTGCAGTGGAGAGGGCGGAGGCGTTGCAAGCAGTGGCGGTCATGCTGCGACACAGGGGCTCCTCATTGGAGAGAGATCCGGACTCGAAACAAAGAACTGAAGACTCAGATACGGACACATCCCATGCTGGCAGTGGCTCCATGCCAGTGGTGACTCCTCAAACTGCAGACGAGATCCTGGGATAAGTAACAGGGGTTTTCTTTCTCTCCTTTTCCTCTCTGCGCCTTTCCTGTCTGCTTTGGTGGTAGTAGATTAGCAACGTGCTGTAGATTTACAAGTTTGGGCAGCTGACCGATGTCAGTCCGCTCATGGGTTGGGGAGTTAAAATGTTGGGGTTGTTGTTACATACCAGGAGGCCTGCAGTAGTCCTTCAACCGGAGGGGATGGGGGGGACAGTGGGGGGGAACATTACGTTGACCGAGTTTAAACTCCTAACCTGGAATATCCAGGGCATGGGCTCGCCTGCAAAGCGTTACAGTATACTGAATTATATCAGGCGTAGAGGAGGACATATAGTTCTTTTACAGGAGACTCACCTCACAGAGTCCGAGGTCACTAGATTAAGACGTAGATGGAGGGGTCAATTGTTTGCAACCACTTACTCGGCCTTTGCAAGGGGGACGCTAGTGTGGATCCGGCCAGGAGTCCCCTTTCAACTAATTCGAAAAGTGATAGACCCGGAGGGGAGATTTGTAGTACTCACGGGCAAATTGAAAGGCAGGGAGATAACTGTGGGTAGTATTTATGCACCAAATCGGGAACAGATCCCTTTTCTAGAGCGGCTCTCGGGAACATTGGCTGGGATAGCACACGAGAGCTTGATATTGGGGGGAGACTTTAATTGTGTATATGATGTGGGATGGGATCGGTCTACTCCTCCACTGCGTGGTACATTGGCAGCCACTACAGCCAGAGGGTTCAGGAATTGGACCACGGGGTGGGACCTGTTGGATGTTTGGAGGCTGCAAAACACGAATCAGAGGGAATACTCCTATTACTCCCATCTGTATGATTTACACACAAGATTAGATATGATCTTTTGTTCTGCTGCGCTGGCCCCCATGATGCTTGGGGCCGAATACCTAGGTAGGTCCATTTCTGATCATAGTCCCCTACTTCTGAGATATGCTCCCACCCCTGAGAGGGCTCCAATCCCATTGTGGAGGCTTGACTCGGCCTTACTGGAAGATGAGGGTTTTTGTCAGCTCCTTTCTGCCGCCTTAGTCGCATATTTCACAGAGAACCAGGGAACCGCTAGCTCCCCCTTGGTTGAGTGGGAAGCGTTCAAAGTGGTGACGCGGGGACACTGTTTAGGACAAGTAGTGGGACTTAGGAGAATGGTGACTCGGGAACTAGAAGAGTTAGAAGAGCGGATCTTGACATTGGACAGAGAGATCGCAGGAGGGACAATGGCACAGGGTAAATTAACAGAAGTGAAGAGCCTTTATAACTCCACTTGGGATAGGCTGCGAGCACTAGACCTTAAAACCTACCAGGCAAAACAGCACGAGGAAGGCGGCAAAGCCGGGAGATTATTGGCCTGGCTGATTAAACCAGAAACTAGAGGTACACCAATCCCTAGTATCACTGACACACAAGGACAGGTGCTTTCCAATCCAGGGGCCATCAATGAAGCGTTTAGGGAATATTATAGGACGCTGTATGGACCGCCGGGACCCAATCAGAGGTCCGACTTATTTACATACTTAGACGGGTTGCGACTGACACGACTAGAAAGTGACTCCAGAGACTCGTTGGCATTGTCAATTAAGGCACGCGAAATAAAAGCATCAATCAAGGAAATGGCTAGGGGAAAAACGCCTGGACCGGACGGCCTTCCGGCAGAATTTTACGTTGCATTTATGGATATCCTAGCCCCGAGGTTAGAACAAGTATATGAGAGTGCGCTGCGAGAGAAACAACTGCCGCCGTCCATTAGAGAAGCGTTGGTGATTCCCCTGCCAAAGACCAAAAATGACCATGCCCCGCTACCTGAATTCAGACCTTTATCCATGCTGAATATGGATTTTAAAATTTTAAGCAAAACACTGGCAACTAGGCTCCTACCTCACATGCAGAGGTTGGTTCACAGTGACCAAAATGGTTTTATTCCACACGTTCTACATCCAACAATCTCAGGAGACTATATCACGTCCTGTTCCACCCTGAACTGGGAAACTACCCAGATGCAGTAGTTGTAGCAATAGACCTGGAAAAGGCCTTCGACTCCTTGCGCTGGGATATTTTATTAGCCGCAATGGAGAAGATGCAGATGGGTGATGGTTGGTTGCAATGGGTTCGCCTTTTATACGAAAATCCTAGAGCCCGGGTGCGCACGGGTAACACAGTATCAGCACCATATCTCATCCATAGAGGCACCAGGCAAGGATGTCCCTTGTCACCGCTGCTTTTTGCCCTAGCTATGGAGCCACTGGCGGAACAAATTAGACGAGAGAGTGCGAGAATGGGGTTGTCTATTGAAGGGACCAACCACATTATCTCATTATACGCAGACGATGTGTTAATATATCTGCGAAATGGGTCTAGCGGGATACAGGAAGTACTACAGATATTGGAAGAATTCGCTGAACTCTCGGGTTTGCGAGTAAATAAGAGAAAGACCTTTGTGTTCCCGCTGCACTCCACCCTTCCTAGACCTCTAAACCTTCCGCCTGATTTGGAATGGGCACCGGTCTCCTTTAAATACCTTGGGATTCGGGTTTATCATAAGCAGGCTGATCTATTAGAAGGAAACCTTGGAGGAGCTTTGAGAGCGCTCCGGGCAAATGTGGCATTTTGGCGTACACTCAAACTACCTGTTATGGCTAGAGTGGCACTGTCCAAAATGGTGATGTTGCCTCGCCTTCTGTACTATTTTGTTAACTTACCGGTGGTGATACCTAAAAGTTGGTTTGTGTCCTTAGACACGCTATTGAGAGAATTGGTATGGGATGGCGGCCGCAACAGAGTGTCGTTACAGACTCTGCGACTTCCACTTGTGGGTGGTGGATTGGGAGCTCCTGATTTTGAAGCCTACTACCTGGCGGCCCAACTTCAATGGCTTGCTCGATGGCTGGACAGAAGGGGACTAGATACTCTGTCGCTGCCTGTTGGTACAGTACAGGCGGTTTTACTACCTAGGATGCTTAACCGTCACCCGAAAATCATACATATGGGGGTGTTGCTATCAGTGGCAATGACATGCTGGGACAGATGTATGGCACGCTCCAAGGGTATGCAGCTTTACGCACCAAGTATCCCACTTGTGGGGATCCCTCAGGCGGGGATGGGCCCCCCACTTACACAGAGACAGCTGATGGGTTGGGAAGACGCGGGAGTACAGACAATAGGGGATTGCTGTAGAGATGGCGAGTGGCTGCCACTGGATGAATTTCTGGAATACCATGAGCTACCCACGGGACAGTTTCTAAATTATCATAAGATACGGGGGCAACGGTAGAACTCTGGGGGTCGGACATACAGGAACCTAGTACACATGCAGCCCTACAGGCAATGGTGACTTTGGGCTCGGCGGGCCACCTGGTGAAATGGCTTTATTTAGCAATAAGGGAATTGACAATACAACCACTGCCTCGCCTCCTAGAGCGATGGGAAGGTACGCTAGGCAGGCGACTGACTGAAAAGGAATGGAAAAAGGCTCTGGGTAGCCCAAAAAAGATATCCAGGAACACAGCTTTTAAGATTATACAATTTAATATCCTCCATAGAACCTACCTTACCCCTCACCGACTGAATGTAGTATATGGCTGTGATGACCAAGCTTGTGCCAGGTGCTTGCAGAGAGATGCTGACTTTGACCACATGGTTTGGTCCTGCCCAAGGCTCACAGACTATTGGACTAAGATCGTAGACATGGTCAGGGCCGGACTGGCCGTAGCGGGCACCGGGCGTTTCCCCGGTGGACCGCGAGGTTGGGGGCCGGTTTTGTTACCGGGAGCCAGAAATATCGGCCCCCTGTAACAAAATCGGCCGAAACCGGCACTAGGAAACAGCTCGGTCGCACCCCCTGAGGGCCGGCCGAGCAGTTTGCCAGGGCCAGTTATGGCTCCCAGTCCGGCCCTGGAAATGGTTAACAGAGTGTTGTCCCGAAATCTAATGTGCTCCCCAGAAGTTTGTCTCTTGGGTATATTCCCGAGACCCAAATGCCAAAGACTGGGTCACAGGTTTGTAGACCTGGCTTTCCTTATGGCTAAAAGAAGGATAGCCTTGGGGTAGAAGAAGAAACAATCTCCGTTGGTGGTCACCTGGGAAGACGATGTCTCTTGCTGGGCTAGGGCAGAAGAAAAAGCTCTGCTTAGGGAAGATAAAATTACAAAACGGCGTAAACCGCTTGCGGAGCCATGGGCAGACATAGTGAGAGCATGGGATGCACGACATGCACCTGAACAGTCCTCGCACTCTGCCTCGACTGACTCTGAAGAATAGGGGAAGAAGCTAGCGCGCATATTTTTACACTGATAAGGCTGAGATGGAATGGCTGAAAGAGCTGGGACTTCTGGCACTGTTCCCCTTTTCCCCCCTCCCCGATGTTCCTCTCCCCCTCCTTTGGTGCCCCCCCTACCTACCTCAAAATGATGTCGCTTTATCATTCATGGACGCTCACAAGGACTGCAGGCCTCTGGTAGATTACAAATTTAGTTGTGGTTGTACGTTCATTCATATTGAACTGAAATAGCTTTGTTTGTGTTTCCTTTTTCTTTCTGTTCTTTTTTCTTTGATTTTTTCTTTTTTTATTGTTTGTTTACCGTGTGGCTCCTATCATCCTTTATGTACTTGCGGAACACTTAGATATACGATGCAACTGAACACCTTGGGTATATGTACGACTATGAAGGACAATGATTTGTATTGACCCGGCCATTCCTCATTGTTTTTAAAAACCATGGTGGGAGAATATGTTGTTGACGAAATGTGTCCGAAAAGTGGAACTATCCTGGTCATAACCAAATACAGACAAGAGTCAACAAGGACATTACAATATCCTACTTTACGATTTGATAATCATTATAGTGAGACAACTGTTGGCTAAATGTATTAATATTAAGACACTCTTGCTGCGGGAACATGCGTATGTTGAATATATTTTTGTCATAAATATAAATGTCAATAAAAAAGATATTTAAAAAAAAAAAAAACAGTGCCACAGTGTCATCCCTGTCCAAGATTTGATGAATGGATTCTGACGCAAGTAATAGGGCAGACTCCATACTATAGGAAGAGCGGATGCCCGACAGGGTCCTGTGAGCTGCTGATTAACATATTTTTCTGTGAACTTGGAAGAAAATGGTAACAGCGAGTTGGGCCAATAGTTTTCAGGCTTAGTAGAGTCTAACAAAGATTTTTAAGCAGTGAGACCACCATCACATGCTTCCATCCCAGAGGGACCTGGCCTGAAGCACAGGTTGTACAGCTTTTGCCCCTCGCTCTAGAATGGAGGGGAGGCTGGGTCAAGCGGGGAGCCAGAGTTAACTTACGCAATAGGAGGAGACAACTTCTCAGGTTCGATAGGTTTGATGTGAAGCAGTCTAGAACAATCCTCTGAGGGTTTGAACCAGGTGTTTAGACACGGAGCGACTAGAGTGCAGTGGAAAGGAAGCATAAACAGTTGCCACTTTGTCAGAAAAGAACTGAGCTAAAGCATTACATCCATTGTCGGAAGGCGCGGTGGAAGCTGAAACTTGAGGCAGTGAGGAGAGGGACTTAACAATGGAAAAGATTTCTCGAGAAGAGTTCTGGGCCCAAAAAATGTTTTGGGCGTAGAAATCATGGCGAGATTGTCTAATGCGGCCATGATGTGCTTTAAGGGCAATCAGACAATTTGCTTTACTAACGGAGTCATAAGCTCTGTGCCAAGAACGCTCCGGACTCTTACAGTTCTTTTTAAGTAAGAGTAGTTCATCACTGAACCACTCAAGCTGATGATTTCTGTCTATGTCCGATCAGCCAAAGGAGCTAATTGATCTAATGCATCAGTAATCCAGTATTCTAGTTGGGAGTTGACTATATCAACACAGCTATCGAGGGAGGGATGACTTGAGTCTAATGCCTCAGTAAAGCGGGAGGGAGTCACCCTAGCCCACTTGCGTGACCGTACTGCCTGGGCATTGGACGGACGGGGTAAGGGTTTGGCAAAGGGAACCGAAAAAGGAATGGCAATATGATCAGACCAGGTAAGTGGATGAGGGGAATCAGTAGAAAAATTAACCATGTTGGAAGGATTCTTATAGTTCATCATGCCAACAAAAACCCTGTGAGAGAAATAGATCAATTTTACAAAATGTATTTATTTTTTACCTCACCTCTATTTGAAGTTATTGGGCACTGCACAAAACTAAGGGGCATATTAGCAAGGAATAGCGATATTTATCGCTAAACGCGCTTAGCGCGAATCCTGTTAACGACGCCTATCGCTGGAAAATATCGCTGAGATAACACCCTATTAGTAAGGTTTATCTCCATAGCGATAATATTTCCAGCGATAGCGGCAAAATGCGAAAATATCGCTGGAAAACCAGCGATATTCTTGCATTAACGCTAAGGTGGATTCAGCATTAGAATCCACCTCCTATACCTTAAACAGGTAAGTCATAGTCAGTAGCAGGTGTTAAAATCTAGCGATAAACGCGCTTAGCGCAATTTATTTTATCGCTCGCCTGCCTTGATAATAGGGGTTAGTGGTGTTAGCGACTGTTTACAGTCGCTTTTAGTGGGGAACGCCTACCTTGCATGTCATTAGCGATAAATATCGCTGACATGCAAGGCGATGTAATTCCCGGCCTCTAACGCCTGAAAGCTGTCGCTAACGCCTGTTAGCGACAGCTTGCTAATAGGGCGTTAAAAATATCGCCGATTTAGGGGCAAAAAGTGCCGCTAAATCGGCGATAAAGCCCTTGATAATATGCCCCTCAGTTTCTTGTAATCCCAGTACTTCAACATGCAAATAATGTAGGGGCATATTAACAAGGCCCGGCGATAAATATCGCAAAGCGTGCTTAGCGCTTGCATATTTATCGCCGGCTATCTCTGTAATTTATCGCCCGGTTAGCGCATTATCAACAACGCGCATCGCCAAGGCGATAAAATTCCAGAGATAGCGTGGATATCGCCGTTTTCCATGGTGGAAAACGGCGATATCCTAGATGATAGGGCCTGTGGTCTTAGCCACAGAATCCACCCCCCATGTTAAGTATGCCTTAGTCAGGAATTTAAGTTAAGGCATACTTAACGCGATTAAAATAATCGCTTCCCGCATTGTAAATATCGCGAAGCTGCCTTCGCGATATTTACCCATGTTGTTTCCACAGACACGCCTACTTTGCATCTCATTAGCGATGTGAAGTTAGGCGTGCTGGAAACGGAAGCAAAATCAGCAAAACACGCGATAGCGTGTCTTTGCTGATAAGGCGATATAATTATCGCCGCTTTTCGGCCGAAAACGGCCGCAAAAGCGGCGATAATTGTTTATCGCCTCGTTGATAATATGCCCCCTAATTCTTTTCTACAGTTCAACATCCTCAGATAAAAGGCTATCTCAAAAAGTGTCCTCTAAATTCCTAAAACAACGTGACCTTGACTTAAAACTAGTGACTGTATTTCTCTTCTTCCTTTCTGTTGAATAACTCTCTCCTCACCCTCCTTCCTCTGCATGCCCCATTCTCTCTGAGTGTAGCCTACCCTAAGCCTCAGGGCTCTCTGTTTTATTTCTGCAGTTTGCCCACTTTACCTCAAAGATCACAACCTCCTTCCTTGAAACTCTATCCCTGCAACCTAACAATACTTAATTTCCTCTCACCTATCCATTCATCCCACCAATGATTGAATGAAACCACATATCCCCACTAAACATCACATCTATTTCCTATTAATTTAATCTATCTCATAGAAACTGGAGTAAATGCATGAAATGGTGTCCTTGAAAGCACAAGACTAATCCCAACAACCAATGATAACCAGTACTAACCAATAACCAACAATAATCACTGGATTATCCATGGGCCTTGGGTCCCGGAGTACAGCTGCAAAGAATTTCCCGCCTCATCAGGGATTGTAAGCGCTTTATAAATGCAATTATAATTTACTAATTTATTTTGGTACTCTTTAGATAGAATTGGAGCATCATCCGTTTAGTAATGATTGCTTGCCTGAGACTGCACCTATATCAGACAATGTTTTGAGAAATGTGTCTTTTTGTAGTGGATAATGTGTAAATATTTAAATGTGTTTGATGCAGCAATGGTGTAATAGAACATGTCACGAGTGATGTAATTTGTGAGGTAAGCAATGCATGGCAAGGGCAAAATTTATAGTTACTAGAGATAACTAAAAGTGGCGAGTTTCAGTGCTTTTTTATTTAAAAAAGTTACATTGTCCCTGACATTTTCACCTAACTATAACGTTACTTTAACCATTGTTTTTTTTTCCAGTGAATTTCAAAGTTTTTTAAAATGTAAAGTACGATATAATTACAATTCCTAACTGTAATGTCACTTTAAACTTTGTTTTTTCAGTGAATTTCTAGTTTTTTTTAAAGGTAAAGTAATATTTTAGTACCATATGTAATGCCAACCTTATGCTGCGCAAGGTCTTTGGCAGTGCGTGGCATGGGGTTGGACACAGGGCCTGCATCCAGCCTCTCAAGAACAGCCAACCCCACCCCACTCACGGCCTTCTGTTATTCACAGCATGCAGTTAGTCTCTCAGGTCCTGGTCACACTCAGGCAGACTTACTGACTGTCAAAGAGTCATAACACCAAAATATAAAAAGTGGGCCTATTGGTTTTATCAAGTGGCAAGCTTATCAATATTTATAAAGCAGATCTATCATCTCTCTCCAAAAATCACAAATATTTGTAATCAAATATATATTTCAGTAATTCACATAATGCAATGTTTACTTACAGTGATTATTATAAAAAGGTTTAACAAAGTTTTAAAATAAAAAAAATCAACGTCATTGAGCCTTTCTTTTAACGTTGGTTTTATGATTGCATTTTATGGGCTGAAAAATGTTAAAAGAAAAACTCACAGGCCCTCTAAGGTCCCAGGGGCCTCATGCCCCAGGGCCTTTTATTTTTGTAAAGGGGTGGGGGCGTGCAGCCCCCCTTCCTGAGCCAATAGTAGCCCCCGGGCACCCCATTCTTTAGGGTCTGAGGTGGGTTCCCCGGTGCCCACCCGGGGCACTCACAAGACACTACATTGGGGGCCACAGGGGCAGCTACAGGAGCTCCATCGGCTCTCCATATGCATCCATCCTGGGTACATCGGGAGCAGGTGTTTTTGCACGCGTCCCCGCCCCCAGAGACCCTGCTTTTCTTTCCCAGCATCCCTCTCCTGAGAGCCTAGTGTTGCATCAAAGCCCATTCCCTACTACCCCACCAGACAGGGAATCCAAGAGGCTAGATTCCTTTAGGAAGTGGATCTTCTCTTCCATCAGCTTGGCTTAGGAGTTGGAGAACATTGCATGTCTCTTGGGCTGATACACTCACACCTTGTCGGATTTGGTTGCGCAGCTGCTGCACATGCTTCACGAAGAGGTCCGTGACATTCTGAACCAGGCATTTGGTGATGACTCGGATGCAGCAAAGTTCACCGTTCGGTATGGACTATACACCACTGACTCACTAGGCAGGGTCGCAGGGCCATGCCGTCTACAGTGGTATTCCACCGCCATGCCTGGTTGAGGTCCATTGGGTTTTAAGTCGATGTCCAGTCATCTCTGATAGACATGCCCTTTGACGGCTCCTGCCTATTCAGCAACAAGGCTGACCCGTCACTCAAGCGCTTTAAGGAAAGCCAGGCCACTGCCAGATCCCTGAGCCTTTACTAGAGTTCCTAACACCGCAACAGTCCTTTCGCCCCTTCCGTGGCCACAGTCGGGACTCACATGGATGTCTGCAAAACAAACCTTACCCTCAAGGCCAGTAGCCTTCCCAGTCCTTTTGTACAGGGAACATGGATCCCACAGAGAACGCAGGTCCCACTCTCATGGTACTGTCCAGTGCCCTGCCCATGCGGCTACCGCAGCCTCAAAATCTCTTTAATAGGTCCTCAAAGCAGCACATACATCCCATTGTCTGCAGGATCAGGCACCATCTGTCCCAATAGCAAGCAATAACCTCCGACAAGTGGGTGTTTCAAATTGTGCAGAGGGGTTATACCCTTCCATTCCTGGAAACCCTGCCACCCTTGGCGCCAGCCCAAGAACGGCTGAAGGAGGACCATCTCTCCTTGCTCCGTTAAGAAGTGCAGGCTCTACTGGCCACAGAAGCCATCAAGTGAGTGCCTGCATCAGTAGGGTGTGGTTCTTATTCCTGCTACTTTCTGGTGCCAAAAAAAGGCAAACCTTCTGCATTTGCTGGGGTTCACTATCAACATGTTGAGTCACATCTGAATCCTTCTCAGACTCTCCCTTATATGGGATCCATTTGGGAAGAGATGCAGTTTTGCACCTATCATCCAGAGCAGAGAGTCCAGGACATTTGGGCTATGATCCTGATGTTTCAGCCTCTGTCCGGGATTTCGGTGAGACCGACTCTGAAGCTTCTTGGATTGATGGCCTTCTGCATCCGGCTGGTAAAGCACGCCAGATGGCATATGGAGGCTCTGCTATGGGATCTGAAGTAGTTCCAGTGGACAAGGCATCAGGGAAATCTTCTGATCTGGTCCAGATTTCGGAGGAGACTGCAAAAAACCTGCAGTGGTGGTTGTAAAACCGCTATTGGGTCAACAGCAGACCCTTCTCTCTTCCCCAACCAGAATTGGCAGTGGTGACTGATGAATCACTACTGGGATGGAGTGGTTACCTGGGGAGGTAGAGATCAGATGACACTGGTCTCTGACAGAGAAGATGTTCCACATGAATCTTCGGTACCTACGAGCAATTTGCTTATTTTTAAAGGCCTTCCTTCCGTCCATCAAGGGACGGCTGGTTCGGGTGTTCACGGACAACACTATCACCATGTGGTACTGAAACAAGCTGGGTGGGGTGGGATGTGCACCCTGTGCCAGGAGGCTCTGCACCTCTGGACTTGGCTGGAGTGGCAGGACATCTTTCAGGACGTGCAGCACCTGGCGGGATCTCTGAAAGCTAGGGCAGACAAACTCAGCCATTGATTCCTTGTGAATCACGAATTACATCTACATCCGGAGGTGGCACACGGTGCCTTCTGCGAATGGGAAGAATCTTGGCTCGGTCTTTTTGCCACCACTAAGAACGCTCTGTGTCAGCACCTATGCGTGCTGGAGTCTCCAAAGTGGCTCTCACTCTGAGATGTGCTCTGATTGCACTGGAACACGAGACTCCTATATGCCTTTCCGACTGACACCACTTGTGCCCTGCATTCTCAAGAAGATCAGGACCGACCGGGCCCAAGTCATCCTGGTGACTCTGGACTGGGCAATGAGAGTTTGGTATCCCCAACTCCTGAGCATGAGCATTTCTCCTCTCATCAGGCTGTCCTTTTGAAAGGAAGTCTTGTCGCACAACAGGGCAGGGTCTTGCACCCCAACCAGCGCACCCTCCACCTTCATGTATGGTGATTGGATGGAGAGACCTGTGATGTCATCCTGGCAGCCGGGTGTCCCTCAACAAAAACTGTATACACCTGATATTGGGACAAATGTGTGGCTTGGTGTTCCTCCCATAACATTGATCCACTTTCTGTCTCCTTGTCGAAGGTGCTGTTTGTGCTGTCATTAGCTCAGCAAGGCCTTACTTTGGGCACTGTTAAAGGTTATCTTTCTGCCATCTCTTATTTTTTGCGGCTACCGGATCAGTCTTCACTGTTCAAGTTACCTGTTGTGCCACATTTATTTCCTTAAGGGCCTGCAACACTTGTTCCATCCTACCCCTTTTGTCAAGCCTCAATTGGTCCTCAGTCTGGTTATGACATTTCTTATGTGTTCCCCATTCGAACCCCCTCTTAGCTGTCCTCTGCGGCTACTGTCCCTTAAGACAGTCTTCTTGGAGTCTATTACATTGGCCAGGAGAGTCAGTGAGCTTCATGCTCTTTAGGTTACACCTCCATACAGCAGCTGCTACCAAAACAAACAGTTTTTTCTGACTCGCTCTTCCTTTCTAACGAAAGTGGTGACTCCTGTAAATGTTGGCCAAAGCATCCCACTACTGACATTTTTCACCCCACCTCATCCTTCAAAGGAAGAGGAGAGACTCCATTATTTAGACCCAAAAAGAGCCCTCTCTTTTTACATTGATTGCCCCAAAGAACACCGGGTGGACGATCAGCTCTTAACTGGGTTTGCTGGAGCGGAAAAAGGCAAGGCAGTGCAGAAATAGACCATCTCTCGATGGATTGTACTCTGCATGAAAATCTGCTATGCATTGGCTAAGAAGCAGCATCCTGAGAGCTTGCAGGCCCATTTCACCAAGGCCGTGACCTCTACTACTGGACATTTGCCAAGCTGCAACATAGGCATCACTCCACATGTTCATAAAGCACTACTGTTTGGACAGTCAGGTCTGTCAAGATGGAAGTCTTGCCCGTTCAGTCCCCCTGGACCTCCTGGTTTAAGCCTGTTTGCAGCACCACCTTCCAGGATCTATTGCTTGGGTACCTATTTTAAGGTGAAGAATCTGTGGTTAGAAGTCTTTATCAGAAGAACAAGTTGCTTAGGTTTGAAAATGATTTTTTAGACACTAGCTAACTGCAGATTCCTCACCGATCCTCTCATCCTTCCCATTCTGTGAAATGGGCTCTGCACCCAAAATTCCTTGTTAGATTCTGCACGCTGGTCACACATCATTCAGCCGTGGCTCAGCGTTTTTGGCACGGAAATAGCCATAAAAGAAGCTGATGTCAACGCGCTGGGGTGGCGCCTATATAGGCACTGTGCACGTCACTTCTAATGCATGCACGGAGCTGATTGCCATCACCTACGGGCACACAGAGTTACTGCTCTAGATTTAACAGATCCAGTCTGACGCCTATAGAATATTCTAAGGTGAGGATTCTGCGGTTAGATAGAGTCACTACAAAAAAAAAAGCATTACAGAAGTTAAGAAACGTGTTCAAATATATGTATAGACGCGCCTTTTCTATGCATGACGCACTGGTTAAGAGTAGCCCAGAAGTCATCTCTAAATCTAATTGGCTTATTGACATCAAAGGGTATTTCAAATGCAGTAGCTGCAGAGCCTGCAAGTTTGGCATTAATACTACTCAAGTCAATGCCACTTTTCGCAACGAACCCTTCACCATCAAAAGCAGACTCACATGCAGAACAGAATTTGCAGTGTACGTACTACAGTGTGACTGTGGTCTTAGGTATGTTGGCAGTACCAAACTCCAAGTCCACCTACGCATCTTACAGCATCTGCGTGCCATTGTTAACAGCGATCCCACGTACCCAATAGCAAGACACTTTAAGGATGTACATAACAACAATTTAGACCATCTGAAATATTTTGTTATTGATAGTGTACCCCCCCTCAGGCGTGGAGGCAACCGCGAAAAACAGCTTAGGCGACTGGAAACACGCTACATCTTGGAGCTCAACACAAAATCACCAGCAGGTCTCAACATCAGTGAGGATTTACACAATTATCTATAGAACTCATGACATTTCTCTATCTCTGTCAGTATATCAAGATAGCCAATCTCCCTGAACCTTATTCTCATCTCGAACATCCTGTATTGTTACTCCCTCATTGCTTCCTCTCTTTGATATATGGATTATTTACTCTTTATCTCATGTCTCTTTAATGTTGATTTCATTACTGTGTCCTAATGTTTACTTGCAGCTTAACCTGATGGTTCTGTTTCACAGTTGTGGTCTCTCCTATGTATGCCCATGGTACTCTTACTCAGGGCCGGACTGGGAACTGAAAGCAGCCCTGGCAAATATTTTCAGAGCAGCCCCATCTGGCACGTAGCGAGCGAGCGCAGCGAGCGAGCCCGACCACTCTAAGGGGGGTTTTGAAAAAAGCACATTTTCCATTACATATTTAATTGTATTAACTTTTAAAGCACAGTAAATAGTAGATGATGACCTTAAAGAGTACCAGGTTATCCAGTCATATGTACCCATAGACATTCTTACAGAGAGCACCAAAAATAGAGGTTTCAGGTTGCCATGTGTAGTATTTTCATAATTTCAGCATAATTATGAGTGACATTTCAAATATGTGACACAGCAGAGCACAGAAAATGGAGGTCTTCGGTTGATGGAAAATCCTCAGCTTACTGCCCAGCGAGTCTTGGGCTTCAAATTCTTAAGGAAGCCCTGACATCTCAGGTGGTCTGTCAGAGGCAGGTAATCAGTCTGCAGCATCTAAAGGGGCCGTAAGTCTGCCTTTAAAAGCTGATCCTTGCAGGCGCCTTGATGGATTGCGCTCTTCTGAGCAGTCAAGGAAACCGGGAACCGGCTGAGGCAATGATAAAACGCTGAAATTATGAAAATGCCACACATCATGGCAACCCAAAACTTTGGGTGCAGGTAATGCTCTCCAATTACAGTGGGGTAGGAGGAAGCTCTTTTGAATTACTCTGATGAAGTACTGCCGTGAAAAAACAAAATAATTCCTACGGAGCTTCAGACCAGGATAGGAATCAAGATACGTTGTAACCTCAAACACAAGACACTGCTGGCGGAAGGGGAGGGATGTATAACCAATAGTTTTTAGATGATTGGTGGAATACACAGGACTTTCATTGGTTCTTTTTTCTCTTTACCCAGTGGTAAAGGTAGTTTATGGTGACTGGCTGCTTGTTAATTAAAGCAAGAAAATAAGGCATAATATGGGCCATGACGTCTGATAATTTCAAAACGTTCTTTTAATAATGCTAGGAAACGTATTATCTCTAGCTTCTTGAGCACTAAATCCAGTTGTCTTTTACTAAATTACTTACCTTATGTAAAGTTGCCAGTTGTGTGTCACGCATAGCTGCCAAGGTTTCAGATTGCTATGTGTGACATTTTCATAATTTCGGAATTATGAGTGACATTTCAACGACTATGAGTGACACTTCCTCACGAGCAAAATCCAGCAATGAAGACGAGGGAAACATAAAAATATTAGAAATTACACCCATTTGAGCAACGAGAAACTCTAAGATCTTACAACTGCAGAAAAGCACCAGAAAATAAAGGGCACTAACTTAGTGCCCTTGTAAACTGATCTTACTGTTAAACAAATGTATAATCATGATACAGACTGGCAGACAGTGACTGCAATTAATGCAGACGAGCTGTAACTTTACTTAGAGTAGAGGCTGATTGATGACACGCTGCGCTCTTCCAAAACAAAACATAAAAGCAATGAAAACAAAGTTATTCATTCATATAAGGATTATACCCACAATTGTATATCATATCATAATGCATACTAGGATGTGTGCCTTTTATTTTGCAATCCAATAAATGTACTATTAGTGGAGAATGCTTGCCTGATATATTTCGCTAAAGGTGACTACGTCCATTATATTATGAAAAAGTATACATGATAATGTGTCCAATTATAAACTGATTCCTGTTAAATAAATCAGTGCTATTCTCATCTTTGTTGCTCTGCTCTCTGGCCCTTTCCTGGCCCTTTTCATCTTGCACAGTTTGTCTCTTTTCAGTTGTCAGCGTTTTGCTTACCATGTGTCTACTTCTCCTCATTTGTCCCATATATTTAACTGCCTGTTTCTCCCCTGCTCCATGTCTCATCCTCATTGCTGCTCAGCACCTCCTTTCCCTTGCTCTATCTTCTCTCCCAAGTCTCACCCTTTTCCCTCTCATCTTCCCCCTTTCTCTCTCCGATACCTCTGCAACCATCCTCGCACTCCCCTGCCTTATTATACAATGTTCCTCTTCTGTGACCGTGGTTAGTCAGTAAATAAATCAGAGTTAACTAACTTCAGTTCACTCACAGCAGTAGTCACTCACTACTCTGCTCTGCGACGCGTCTCCTCGCTCCGCGGCGTCCGGAGTGGTGTCGGAGTGGTATGGTAAGTAGTTGTGTTATTATCATTGGCAGCGCTGTAAGGTGCAGTGTATGGTGCAATCTGCAGTGGCCTCCTGAGAGGGCCCTAGACATGACAGGCACATACTCACATGCTGTCTGCTCTGACCGTACTCGATGTGTGTAAACGGCCATGACATGCTAGGGAGTCATAGGTCTCTGGGGACATCCCACCCTAATATTCCAATGCTGAGAGTTTCACTGCCTGAATGTGACAGCATTGCAACCAGAGAGTTTCATGTCACAGAGCACGGCCGGATGGGTGAGGGAATGAAAGTCCCTACCTCATTTTTCATGAGGCTGTGACAAGACACTAAGACAAAGAGAGACTAGTCAAGATAGGAAGAGGAACATTGTATAATAAGGCAGGGGAGTGCGAGGATTAGAGTGGTCGGGCTTGCTCGCTGTGCTCGCTTGCTACGTGCCAGATGGGGGCTCTTCTGAAAATATTTGCCAGGGCTGCTTTCAGTTCCCAGTCCGGCCGTGACCACTTTGATTATCTAGGTTTAAGTTCTCTAACACTATCGCACTTTTCGTTAGTTATTTGCACTTCCTCCATGATATTCCCCATTTTTTAGCACTTCTGCACTCTCCTGCCTCTTATGTTTAATTTTTATTTTTTATTTTCATGTAATTCTACTGCCGTTTTTCTATATTTAACTTGACCGTAGCCCGTTCTGACATACATGCCACGCATTTGTGCGTAAAATTATTATAGTTCACCTGTTTTATTTATTATGCCTTAACTCTTACTCATGTCCATTTCTATTACACTACAGGGAGTTCATCCCGTTCTTCCCGGTGACTTGTTTATATCTGGTGTTTAGTAGTTGACATGAGCCCTGGGAATACGATTGAGTTACACTAGCTTAGGCTTCATTTTTAGGTCTCGCCTACGCAGCGCGCATGCGCTGCATAGGAAAAAGACCTTTTGTAATCGGTTCGCTTTTGAGGCAAAAAATGTGCACGCGTTGCATTGCTTTGAATGGCAACGCGTGCACATTTGGCGATTCCCTTGCGGGAGTGAGTAGGAACCATCTGTTAATAATTACAAACAGATGTTTCCTGCTCGCTCCCGCAAGGGAAACAGGGCCAGGCTTCCTCCTCTCTCCCCTCCCCCGCTCCCTCCTCCTCAAACTTCCTCAAACTGTGCGGATTTACGTGAACTGGAAACAAGTCTTCTAGCAGCTGTTAAACACGCTCGGTTTTTAGTCCTGGTATTCTTTAACCCCACAATCAGTATTATGAGGCATTAAAGCTTTTTAAGAAGTACAATAGAAACGAGCCTTCTAGCAGCTGTTAAACACGCTCGGTTTTTAGTCCTGGTATTCTTTAACCCCACAATCAGTATTATGAGGCATTAAAGCTTTTTTAAGAAGTACAATAAGCAAATAAAGGTTTTACAGGTGTGGCCTTTTCCAGTTTGGGTGTGCGGGTAATCAAAGTGAAACACTGACATCTGTCTTGCACTGCACAAGGATGCGGGAAATGCCAGGGGAGAAAAGACCAGGATCCGAGAGGAAATTGCGAAAGTTTTTTTCCTCAACACTTATGTAGTTAAAAAAACATGAGTGAAATGTTGTTACGTTTCCTGTGGCACTGGGGTGCGCATTAGTGAACAGCACAGAATGTACCACATTAAACATGTGCAACTGCTACTCGCAAAGTACTTGGAGTGAAATATTGTCGTTAGCCGAGAATATTCAGAAAGAGCCGAAGCATGCTCAGGACTGAATAGAGAATGTTTTCACACAAACATTGACAATGCCAGTCGCTTTGTCTTTTGAACAGTGAAAAGGTCTTCTCAACAGTAAGGCACAGAGAACAGTATTACGTGGTCACCAGCCGAGCAAGCTTTCCTGCACGCACACAATATTTATCACGTGGTCACCAGCAGTGCAAGCTTCCCTGCACACAGATTAAGTGTCACGTGGTCACCAGCAGTGCAAGCTTCCCTGCACACAGATTAAGTGTCACGTGGTCACCAGCAGTGCAAGCTTCCCTGCACGCACAGCATATGTATCACGTGGTCACCAGCAGTGCAAGCTTCCCTGCACACAGCATAAGTATCACATGGTCACCAGCAGTGCAAGCTTCCCTGCACGCACAGAATATGTATCACGTGGTCACCAGCAGTGCAAGCTTCCCTGCACTCACAGAATATGTATCACGTGGTCACCAGCAGTGCAAGCTTCCCTGCCCGCACAGAATATGTATCACGTGGTCACCAGCAGCGCAAGCTTCCCTGCACACAGATTAAGTATCACATGGTCACCAGCTGTGCAAGCTTCCCTGCACACACAGAATATGTATCAAGTGGGCAGATCCTATCAATTTTCCCGCTGTGACAGCAGCCGGCTGGAAGCTAATTAAGGGGATTCTGGGGGGCTCGCAAGGGGGCAGAGGAGGTGTAACTACTGCCAGCAATCGGCAGCAGGGGAAAAGGGGTGGATTAAGGGGAAGCCAGGTGCCGCGGAGGCAGCATAATGCGCGCAGTGTGCCTGGCTATAAACCGCACACTGTTCTGTGGAGACATTAGGAAGTTGCGCTGGTTTCTGCTAATCCATCACCTGTCAGGGGGCTCCAGCACCAGCTCTCCAGAATGTGGCATTGTGCATTGTCTTCCGCGGTGGCCATTTTGGAGCCTGTCCTGTTTAACAGCCTTGATCATAATAATTCCAGCTGGGTGGGTGAACTGAAGTCCAGCATTCTTTCAAAGTGCTGTCATTTTGTAGGAAAGGCTGGTGGTACACGCTCTCCCGTCCTCTGCCTACCGACGTGCTTTATCTGGGGCATTCGCGCAAACATCAATCGAAATGTAAGAAGTGGCAGAGGTGAGCAACGCGCTTTACCACACAGCATGACCTCACTCCTTTATTATTATTTTTTATTTGGGAATGGTGCCGCTTTCACCTTGTGCACCTTTGTTTGTGAAGGGCGCTGCTTTTACTTTTAAGTGCGCCTTAATTGTTTGTGAACGGGGCTGCCTTCACTTTGTGAGCGCTGCCGCTTTCACTTTAAGAGCACCTTTACTTGTTATCGTGTTATCAATGTGCTGCATGGCCAAATACTTACAAGGTCCCAAAGGCGAGACCTATTGGCTATGCCAATGCTTGTTACCCTTCTAGTGTTCGTCATGACTTACACTTCCGTACATAGTTAATAAGGCTAATACTTTTGACGTTATATAGAAGTGTATTTACCATTTCTCAGTTTCATCACAGGTGGCATGTTATCGAATTTCACTACTTCAGTCTGTTTATCATGTCTCTTGATATAACGATGTGTCAGCAATGAGTCACTTGCATGTGACTCTCCGGGATCCGGTCGTAACTCACACTGAGGTGTAAAAAAATGCAAAAATATAAACATGGTAGAAATACTTAAATGTCTATTTAAGTTGAAACTTACCTGCAGCACGCCATGTGATCAAGGCCGCATTCCGGCGGCCACAACGCGTCATTTGGACCTTGTGATGTTGAAATAAACAACCCTTTTTCATCTACTCGGAGTCTGTGCCCGTGTGTTCATCCAGCGTGGCTGAAACCTTGGGATTTTGCTTTGGATATATAACAGTTAATATCGGGTAGTAGGACTTGTGCCCGGCGCTACTAATCTCAGTTACTGGTCCCCACCAGTATCTTAATATTACATCAAAAATTGCCAATTACTGAGAGTCAAAGCACAAACAGCAAAATAACTTTTCTTTAAATGTTTCCTTATTCTTTTTTTCGAACAGCACGCAGCCTCCAAAGTTGTGATTAACTTGAATTAGCCAACACGTGTTAAGCGCTCCACAGCGCTTCTTCAGAGCTGTTTACAGAAAAAATTCTACATCAGTATATATTATAAACCTTCAAATTAAATGTATTCAAATTTTACAGTTTTAAGTTTTATATGTCCTCTAATAATCACATTCCTATTTGACAACACACTGGAATACTACAAGAAATGCATTATTCATATCTTGGATACAGAACTCTGTAAACACATGACCTTAAAAGTTTCTTCACCCCTCTCTAATATTTAAACAGGACAAAAGATTTATACCATTTTCCTTAACAAAGTAAAACAAGCATTTTCAATGCAATAGGTCTCGCATTTATGAGAGTTTGAGCTACAGGCATTGTAAATGACAATGCCTTTTATTTATGTGGTTTTTAAAACAAATAAAAGGCATTGTCTTTTACAATGCCAATAGCTGAAACTCTCGCAAATGCGAGATCTATTGCATTGCAAATGAGTGCTATAAAAAACTAGATGCATGGATTGATTCAGATCTGGAGATGTGGATTTGGGACCAGAAAGTCCACCACACACCTCCGCTATCTCTTCGGAGATCAGTGGCAGGCTGAGCCAAGTTATATTTTAATTTTATTCTGTTTAATGATTTGTAGTGCAGCAGTTTCCAGTAGAAAGGACACAGGACTGAAGCAGTGGAGCATCAAGACAAACCATCAGGGATTGTGTAAAAATGGACTCTGGAGACTGATTTACATTCCAGAAACTAATATGAAGAAACATGGTGTCTCATTGCTGCCTGCAAGGAAGGTCCTTCACAATCAGGTTTTAGCAAGTGTCCGAAGGTGAAATGAAAGCACACATCACACTTGTCTGTTAAGAAGGGCAGATCTGCCAGTCCTGAGGCTGGGACCTGGGGCTCACCGTGCCCAGGGACCACCTTGGGACAGAAGTGCTGACCTCTGACTGGAGGATTTTCGCCATATAAGTCTCAGAGGGTGAAAGAAGGAACAGTGCCTAGATTAGTGGGGCTTGTCACTGAAATCTCATCTTAGGGGCAGTAGACTGTTCTTTAAGACACAGGCTCACTAGGCCTCGTGTGAGCCAGAATCACCAAATTCTTAATAGAGCTTCCATTAAGCTCAGGTGCCAAAACCTGATCAGGCTCCTTAACTGTGTAAGCTATACCAAAACGCGCCTACGTATCTTTATCACATACTCAAAGGTAATAGGACGTGTACATTTCTCAAAGTGACAGCATTTTAAAAGAAAGGGGAGGTAAGCTTAGTTGGTATATTTAACAGTCATTTGCAAAGCCAATAAGTCTCGCCTATGAGACCAATTTGATCTGTCAATTGTTTTAACCGTGATGTACAGTACAGTGGCTGGTGTGCAGCATGGCTAAAAGTAAAAGAAAAAAAAAAGAAGAAAAAGCACTATGAAGTGGCTACTGCATCATTTTGTAGGCGCGAGGCAGCATGCATTTAGTGTCCCTTCCTTTAACAATCTGAGATGGATTGGAATATAAAAAGTAGAACCAAAAGAGCTTTTTACCTTTTACACAAAAGAGGCGCGGGGTGTCCGCCTCCCAGGGAGCGGCCCAGGTGCAGGTAGGTAGCGGGGGCCAGCGGGCTTACTAGGGGGCTGGTCCGGCCGCTGTTGCCGCCGCTGCTGGTGCTGCTCGTTTCGTGCTGGTCGCCCCCGCTGGTGCTGCCCGCCCGCGGCCGGCGCGACGCCGCTTTCTGGGCGCTCACTTACAGTGCCCATGTTTCCTCTTGGCGGGGGGCTTGGTCGGGCCGGCGGAGCTGGTCTTGGAGGCGCGAGTAATATGCAATTAAATAAAAAAAGCATTCGCCGGGCGCAAAGTGAAAGACACGCCGTGAGCGTGCGAGCGTGCACAGGAGCGGGGGGAGGGAGCGCGGCAGCGAGGCGAACGCGCGCTGCTGCTCCTCCCATGGCCTATTGGTGTCTATTACGCGCACCAAGCGCGTAATAGACACCAATAGGCCATGGGCGGAGCAATGCGCCCGCCTTTGGCCAATTGCGTGCAGTCTTTTATAAAAAGACGCATGCAAAGGCCAATCGCGTAGCACAAAAGGAATCGCACACGCACGGGCGTGTGCGATTCCTAGGTCAGCTTCGATTCCCCGTTTTACCTACTAAATGTCTCGCGCTGCGCGAGCACTGCTATGCAGTGCACCGCTAGGCGCGAGACCTAAAAAGGGGTGATTGTTGATTTACCTCTCGAATAGGGGCTTTATTGATCTGTTTTGACTGTTGTTATTTCTTATGTTATCTCAATCTCCTTCAGCCTTGTTAATTAATCTATGGTGAATGGGAGACAAAATGGGGACAAGAGTAAATTATATTCTAGTTCCCTAAGTATTATTGTGCAAAGTCCCTATGCTAAGAGGGGTTTTATTTCATTATAGCTCAGCAAAAGAACAATTAAAAATATGGTATATAAAGAAAACTGAGCTATGCCCCCAAGCACTTCTATCACATTTACGTGCTGCTAGATTTTACATAATTTAAACCTAAGGCTATTGTTATCCTATAGGTATGTGCTCGGGTCAGCTCCGGGAACTTTTGAAATCGTTGGGACGTTTACTACAATGTTTACAAGCAGTCTTATGGTATTCTTGTCAATAGGATGGAGGAGCCAGACACAAATGACTTTGGCTGTGGGCATAAGAGTGGACAACTCAGTGGACTGAAGCCTCAGCTGCTGAGTTTCTAATCAGTCTGCACTACGTGGATCATCTACAACTCTACATGGTAGTTCTTCATCAGACAATTTATGTTCAGGTCAGCTCTCAATCCCACTCTGCCTGGGGTACGCCTGTCTGCTATGCAGAACTTCATTTCAGCAACAGAGAAGGAAAACGGAGGCCCTTTCACTGGTATCACTGGCTTCTTTGATGATGATCTCAGCAGCCACAAAGTGGTGGTCATGGTCATGCTTCCCCTCAAATTGTGGAGAACAGTTTGCCTCTAACCATCCGCAAACACTGTGCAGAGGTTTCGCAAAACAACGGGATCTGTCTGCCTCATCTATGAAGCTTTCATGGTCAGCTTCATGGGGCCAGTGGTGGGTACCTCATTTCCCAGAAAGATGATGTTGTCTTACCCTTGCAGAACTTAAACTGAACTTCCATACGGTTTCTTGTGTGATACCTGAGTTTATTCTTTCTGGCATCAGTTAAATTCTGCTCTGGCAGTAAGTAGCAGCAGCAGCTACCAATCAAAAAGCTCCACGTTACTCTATGAGCGATTCAAGAATTAACTCTTGAAAGAAAAAAAAAACATGTTAATGAAAACCTGCACATTTACTGAAGACGATATAAACGAGAAAAGCTTGTGAAGATGGAGAGCATCAGTATAGTTCATACACGCAGCCAAGAATTTAAATAATTAAAAGAAATTAAAGGCAAAGCAATAAAAACACTAAAAGAAGCCTTAAATCAAACGGCGAGGATAGGAGACGTTTACACCTAAACTTCCAAGTGCTTAAGCGCCACCCAAATTGTAGAAAGAGCTACAAGACAGAGTAGAGAGACCAAACAGCTTGAAGCATGACTTAACGTCGACTAATTAAGAAGGAGCAAAGCAGCGTCTAATGCAGATATTGAATGGGTTGGATTATACTCAGTATGGTATTTCACTGAGCGAGGAGATGTGGTTCTTGATAGAAGACTTACAAGCACTCTAGATAATCAAAGTAATGCACCAGGCATCCTTAGGAGTGTAATACAAGCAGCAAAGGGCGTCAGACGAATTCCCAAGCAACCTTCATTCTCTATCATGTTCCATGTCCTGCTAATCTTCAGTGTTTACCTTGCATTGTTATCCAGGGTGGGCCTTAGGAGACCTGGCATTGGGAGCAAGCGCTGTAAGCCTCCTGCGGATAGGTATGAATCATATCTGGGCTCCCTTGTCCCCTCCTAAATCGTCTGCTGATATTGCGAATTAGTGTCTACCCTATTGGCTGTCAGTTGTTAAGATGCAATTGTTGGGAACACAATTTGGGGAAAAGAGAAGGGTATGGCACCGTACGTCCCTTCACATAACATCCAACACAACATAAGTGTACGGTGACAATTGTTATCAAAGATTTGAAGAGCTGTGTACTTAGTGCTTCATAATTATTGGCTCTGACACGTATATAGACTGAGCGAAAATCAAACCTTAGATTACTGTCCGTGGAAAGTCCTCCTTAATGGAAGAGAAAACCTCACACACTTTATAGTGTCATGCTTCATCATAGGAATCCTCTCCCCACCCTGGTAGGACAATACCACCAAGGCGGACTCAACCTCCTAGAAGACTGACTAGATAGGAGGGAGTTCTTACATAAATATTACTGGACAACACCATAAGACAGGGGATTCAGCTAAATATTTAAAAATACCTTCATTCTGCAAATCCTTAGAGTATTTGGGGACACTACTGGTCTCCACACTAACCCTGCTAAATCCGTACTCTTCCCAATCTGCAGCAACCAGGGTCGAGGTACCTGGGCGATGCAGCTGTCACACGCAACAGAGGGTTTCAAGTACTTGGGAATCTTCATATCGCCATGCCCCAAAGTTTCCTGGGCTAACAATATCAGCCCGCTGCTAGCAAGTCTCACTAATGAAACGGCAATATGGTCTTCCCTCCCATTATCATTATATGGCAGGTCCGCCATTTTTAAGATGGTCTCGTTGCCCAGAATTCTATATAAACTGCAAAACTTCCCTTATAAGATTCCCCGATCCTGGTTTGCGCAAGTGAATGCCATACTCAATAAATTCCTTTGGAACGGGGGTGCGATCAGAGTGGCGCTCCACACCTGCACACAGTCCACGTACTGTGGAGGAATTGCAGCGGCTGACGTCTATGCCTATTATGTCGCCTCCCACATCTTAATAATTAATGAATGGTGGTATAACTCCCCAACTGACCCGGCATTCGCGCTTGAACATACCGCCATGGAAAAGACCCCTCTTCTCCAGCTCCTCTATAGTTCTCATACCCTGGAGTCGCTGCCCTCTGCGGGCCAAGTGGTGATCCAGCTTTGGCGGACTACAGTCCGACAGATGGGATGGAGCGGGACTCTAACTCACACGACCCCCTTGTGGCATGGTACATATCTCCGCCCTGCCCGGTTTTCGTGGGTGGGACTTGGTGGGGATCTCGACCCTGGGAGATGTAATGCGGGGTACCACATTGAAATCATTTCAGCAACTTCAGAGTGACTTCCAATTGCATAAGTCCCAGTTCTATAAATATCTTCAATTCCACCACGCTTTGACCCCCTTGATCCAGGCCCTAGAATCCCTACCGGAGTTCCATCCCCTTGAAGGGCGCCTCTTGATGGGAGACCTCGGCTTACATAAAATCAGACAAACGTATCAAACATTGACAATGCACACCCAGACCACCCTAGACAGGACCAGACGTGCATGGCAGGAGGACGTTCCAGACCTGACGGACGATGACTGGTCAGAAGCCATTGCCAGCCCTCGGGGCGTGGCGGTGTCTACACGGTACCGTCTTACACAATTTAAATATTTGCACCCCGCTCATTATACCCGAACCAGACTTTGGGCAATGGGCGCAATCCAATCCCCTACATGCCTGAGATGTGAACGGGAGGATGGGACTTTTCTCCATACGGTCTGGGGGTGCTCTGCACTGCAGCCCTTTTGGTGCAGGGTCTCCTCATGCCTCAGTACTGTGTTAACATGGGAACTCCCACATGATCCACGACTCTTTCTTTTACATAGTACCGACGGGATTGGGGGCAATAAATATAAGCAGCATCTCCTCTTTTGAGCCATCACTATCGCCAAACGCGATATAGCACAGCTATGGAAAGCGACCTCCCCCCCAACTCTGGGCAAGTGGAAGACAGAGCTGGGCCGGTGTATGGGTGCGGAAATCGCAGTGTTTTTGGCACGTAGCTGCCCCCAGAAGCACCGCAAAATCTGGACCCGCTGGGCAACGTACCGTGGGATTGAGCTCCCCCCTATACCATCAGCAGACCCCTGACTGGCGTACCTAAGTAGGCACATTTCCCTGGTCTTATTTCTCTCCACATTGGGCTTATCTGTCTACCTACAACCATACCCTGGGTTCTGTCTAGATGAATCTGGATCTGTCTGCATACTGTTTTTGTTGGTTTCCCTGCATGTTCGCATGGCTTTGCAAGAAATGTGAAATGATGGTATCCCTGTTAATTTACGCTTTCTTACAGGTACATGTAGGGCTCTAGCCCAACTATTACAGGAAATACCAAATAAAATCTGTTTTGAAAAAAAAAAAATACCTTAGTGTGCCAAGGGAAATTACCTTTATTTAGTGGAACACTAGGTAAGGTTAAAAAATCAAACTTGGTCGGGTGGTGGAGTACAATGACTCACACCCAACTACTACCTGCCAACATGTTTCTGCCCATCATTACTAGCCTGAACGGTCTCGGGCATTCGTCAGGGCTTGTGGATCCCTATGGGTGAAATATTCCTAAATATTCTCCTGTTTGGGCAATTTAGGTCAGGGAGGTCACCTAATTTAGATCCTACCGCACTATCCTACCTGTCACTAAGTAAGTTGAAACTTGTAACCTATATTAGAGAAATATAAAGAAAGAAAACAAAACAGGATACAGGATACAGGGATTACTAAGGTTACCTGATGGTACATTTAGGGAAAAATCAGGTCATCAAATACTGAGAATTTCTAAGGTTGTGCTCATATAGGTGCTCATTAAAAACCCTCTTCACACTATGGAGAGTTCTATGTGAACTATAGTGCTATGGCTAATAGCCTGTGCTGGTCTAATTCCTTCGTTTTAGCGTTGTGGACATTACATGGCATTTATCGTTTATGTCCCTTACCCTAGATTTTAGGGGACACCAGCATCATGGTCACAGAGGAGGTGGGGTCCTTTGTAGTCACACACTAACCGAAGGAGAACCACAATAAAAAGACAAGTATAAATCAAAAGGTGG
>CAWUFW010023660.1:0-71822 GCA_963921515.1 Calotriton arnoldi | reverse complement strand
AAAGGGATTCTTTCTCCCCCTCCCATGGACTCTCACCTCCAGTTTAGCAACTGAGTAGGTGATTAAAGTGAGGCATCAGATGGCAAATGTGTGTTAACAGGCTGGTCACTGGTCTGAGGTATTCAGCCATGGCTTGATAGCAGGAGCACAAATGGGTCCACACCAGGATCACCAATGGGAGGAGGTAGATGGGAAAAGGGTGGGGGAGATAGATCAGGAGGGGTGATAAATTTAGTTTCGCCCAGGGCGCTGTCTGAGGAAAGGCTGGCTTTGAGTATCCCCAAAATTGGGATCTATAAAAAATTATGTTTCTGTAATAAAAATTATGCACAGGTCTATACACTGGAACATCTAAAGGGTTCAGTTTTCCACTTAGCTCTTCAATGGGCGCCTGGTTTGATGCTAAGTTCGCTGGCCTTTGACAGTTAAGATGTCTACTTCACAGTGATTTGTCCAAGGTCACACAGTTGAGTCAGGCAGGGTGACTAGAGGTAGAACTCTGTAGATTAAAAGAAAAGAATCAATAATAACCTGTGCATGACAAGGTCTTCTCCTGATTAATGTCAGCATATGTCTACAATGAGGGGTTCAATGTTATCATCTAGTAGTGGATCACTGATAGCGACTCAGTTGGTGCTCCCTGTAAACTTAACACTGAACTCAGGTTAGATGTTACTTTGGCTTGAAACTGAACTCCAGTGGCTGCATCCACCTGCTGCCTCTCTACTATGGTATTTTTGGGTTGTCGGCTTCCTTTTCTTCTCAAGCTGGCCTGATTAGCTTCAAAGCGGTTGCCTGCATTTGGATGGTGGAAGTGCTCTGATGTCTAGTGGGTGGTGGTTCCACGATTTACGAGCGATGTCTGAGTAGGCTC
Organism: Calotriton arnoldi; assembly: GCA_963921515.1. NCBI lineage: Eukaryota > Metazoa > Chordata > Amphibia > Caudata > Salamandridae > Calotriton > Calotriton arnoldi. Next base: position 70,948 of record CAWUFW010023660.1, on the reverse strand, counting down.
TGCCTCCAGATCTGATTCTGTGTATTTGTGGGATGTGTGCTACTAGGCGTCCCACAGAGCGGAGAGTCTAGGGGGTTGGTGGAAAGAGATGCAATTGTTCAGATAGATGGGAACCATGTTATGTAGGGCATAAAATGTTCGAGTGAGGAGTCTGCACTGTGAACTTTTGTGTACGAGGTGCCAGTGAAGTTCCCTGAGGTGTGACTTTGTGTGGTCTGTGTAGGAGGTTCAAGGGGAGTTTGTTTTCAGAGTTCTGGATGGTTTGTAGTCTTCTGGTGAGTTCCTTGGTCTTCCTGGCTTAGAGTATGTTCTCGTAATCAAGCTTGCCAGTGAGAAGGGTGGGAGTGATGTTTTGTGTGGAGCTGTTTGGGAGCCATTTGAAAACTTTCCTTAGAATCTTCAGGGTGTGGAAGCAGATTGCTGTGACAGCGTTGACTTGTGCGGTCATTTGCACTTTGAGGTTGATTATCCTGAAGTTCCTTACATGGATGCTAGAGCTGCATATGGGTCCAGGGTAAGCCAGCAACCAAGGGGAGTTCCATGGCGAGGTGTTCATGGTGAAAATCATTACATCTATCTGATGAGGGAAACAGTCGGAACTCTGCAGTCTGAACCACGCGTGTTCCGCCTACGCAAGCTCGACCACGCTTACCTTAACCATGCATATGCCATATAACCACACATCTGTGTGTTTAAGGCCGTGCACAGTCTCGCTGCTGGAAGAGGGAGGTAGGAAGATGCTGCGGTGAGGTAAGTGGGGCTCAGGGGTAGTTTTTAGGGCTGGGGGTCAGGGTAGGTTTTAGGGCAGTGGAAGGGGTCGGGTAGTTTGATGGAAAGCGCAGGGTGGGTGGGGTAGTGTAACTTACAGAGCAGGGCTTTAGGCCTTAGGGCAGTGAGAGGGGAATGGGTAGTTGGGTTAGATTTTAGGGTGGGTGGGTGGTCAGGATAGGTGTTAGGGCAGTGGAAGGGGTTGGGGTAGTTTAAGGGACAGCGTGGGGGGTCAGGGTAGTGTACATAAAGGAGCAGGGTTTTAGGCCTTAGGGCAGTGGGAGGGGAATGGGTAGATAGGGTAGTTTTTAGGGTGGGGGGTCGGGGTAGGTTTTTTGACAGTGGAAGGGGTTGGTTTAGTTTAAGGTACAGCACAGGGAGGCTGGGGGTCGGGGAAGGGTACGTGAAGGGGCAGGGTTTTAGGCCTTAGGGCAGTGAGAGGGGAATGGGTAGATGGAGTAGTTTTTAGGGCTGGGGAGGTCGGGGCAGGTTTTAGGGCAGTAGAAGAGTTGGGGTAGTTAAGGGACAGTGCAGGTGGGTGGGGGGGGGCGGGGTAGTGGCGACCTTAGCCACGTATACTCCTTTACCATTCATACAGATACCATGAAATTTCGTGGTAAAGGCATGCCTGGTAAAGGAATGCGTGGTTAAGACGCATTCGTGGATTGGGCTGCATGGTAGAGGCACATGTGGTTTAACCATGCATGCTTCTATCATACAACCATCTGATGAGCTTGAGACAGATAAACTTCATCCAGTTGGCGACTTCGATCATGCAGGCTGTGATATTGTTTCTTGTGTTGGGGGTCTTATCCGAGAAAGAGATACTATGAGGTGCGTGTCATCAGCATAGGAGAGGATTTTGATGTGGTGTATATGTATGACACTTGCCAGAGGGATAATGTATGCGTTGAAGAGGGTAGGGCTAAGGGACGAACATTGAGGCCCTCCACAAATCAGTTTGTGGGCTTCCGAGGAGTACGATGCCAGGCTAACAGCCTGAGTTCGATCTGTCAAGAAAGAGCCTATCCAACAGAGAGCAGGTCCTTGGATGCCGGTCTCGTGTAGGCATCTGATGAGGATGGGGTGAAATAACATGTCAAATGCAGCTGAGAGGTCCAGGAGGTAGAGGGTTGCCGTCTCACCTATGTCCAGGGTCATGTTGATGTCATCTGTGGTGGCAATGAGTGCAGTTTCTGAACTGTGGTTGGGTCTGAAGCTTGACTGCGTGGCTTAGAGGCGCTGGTGGCTGCTGATGTGGTCAGTGAGGTGTTTGTTGAAGAGTTTTGCTAAGGCCTTGGCTGGGTACGTTAGGAGGGAGATCGCTGAGGGTTTCTTGAGCAGAGGCGTGACAGTGGCATTTTTCCAAGGGCTTGGGAATGTGGCAGGTATGATTTTCAGAGCTCATTGACTGTCCTGTAGACTGATACAAAATGTAGATGACATTTCCGACATGCTAGTGCTGAAAAGGGCTGACCCAAAGCCTCTCTCTCTGTATGTTGTTCTGTGGGCTGATCGGAAACATGAATGACATTGTAAAAAATAATGGCTGAAAGGTGCTGTCTAAATGTCCCTCACAATGTCTAGTATGCATTACCAGACCCAGCTCGGGGACACAGGGTTGACATTGGCTACTACAGGGCACCAATTGTTGTGTCTGGGGGTTGTTTGCCACTGGTGTTCTGAGTTGTGTCCTGCTATGTATGGGTCTTAAAAACTGAGCTCAGTGCAACCTCTTCCGCATTTGACTCTCAGGATAGTGAGAGCGAGCAGTCAAGACTTCTCAGACCACAAGTTCAGTACTCAACAGCCACCCAACAGAAACAATAACTTAATTTCCAGCCAGTTACTTGATTTTTTTTCAGTTAGGAAAAGTTCTTTTAATCACACATACATACATTTCCGGTCATACAGCGGCACTGATTCTACTTGATCTGAGTGCTGCATTTGACACGGTTTCGCATGAAATTCTGCTACAGAGTTTGGAGGATGCCGGGGTTGTGGGCTTAGCTCTAGAATGGTTCAGATCATTCCTGAGAGAGAGATCTTTTCGAGTTTCGCCCCCCCGTTTCTTTCCCAGGCTTATTCCATTGGGCAGGGGTTACCCCAGGGCTCTGCACTGAGCCCCATATTGTTCAATCTATATGTTCAGCCTCTTGCAATGGTTGCTAGGAATATGGGCCTCACCATGGTCTCGTATGCAGATGATACACAGCTGATGGTGGCCCTGTCCGATGGTTCCACTCAGGATGCCTCTAGGTTTCGGAGCGGCCTGGCCGCCGTTGCAGAGTGGATGACTTTAAATTGTCTCCAGTTGAACGCGACTAAAACAGAGTTACTGTTAGTGGGGAAGGACAGGAGCCCCTGGAGTGAGCAATGGTGGCCTAACGTACTTGGTAGTACCCCCACCCCTAAGTTGGTGGTAAAAAACCTGGGGGTATGGATAGATTCTACCCTTAGCTTTCAAGAACATACCAAAAAAGTTGCGGGTACCTGTTTTGGCCTCTTGCGGGGACTTAGGCCCCTGCTGAAGTTTTTTGATCCATCTACGCGCCAGCTGATTGTTCAATCAGCTATTCTATCCAGACTAGATTATGCTAATTCGCTCCTGTTGGGGGCTAATCAGGCTGAGGTATTGCGACTGCAGCGTGTTCAAAACGCTGCCACCAGAGCCCTGCTAGGGCTCCCACGTAACTGTCCCTCTACTGTTGCTATCCGGAGGTTACACTGGCTTCCAGTGGCCAAACGGATCCAATTTAAGGCTCTTTGTTTATCTTTTAAGATCTTGAAACTTGCCTCGCCCAGCCTCCTGGCTAATTTACTAGCCCTGTATGCCCCCACTCGCCAGCTGCGCTCCCTGGGGCAGCATTTGGTAATTGTCCCCCGTGTGAAGCGCCTTCGGGCCGGGGGTCGATCTTTCCGTTACTTAGCTGCCAAGCTATGGAATTCCTTGCCTCCTCAGACCCGCAGCCTGGATCGCATGCTGGACTTTAGGAAAGCAATTAAAACTTTCCTTTTTCCCTTTGCTTAGTCCTTTTTGTCTTTCTGCATATTCCTTACGTCTACCTGTTCTGTTCTTAGCCCTGTTCCTTCTGACGCTGGCAGCGCCGGGACGCCTCTTTGCTGGGGCAGCTGTGCGCTATATAAACTCAGATAACATAACATAACATAACACAGCAGTACTAAATACTACACATTCCAACTAAGGATACATGGTAATGACCGTCTACACGATCAATCAATCAATCACAGAATTTGTAAAGCGCACTACTTACCCGCGAGGGTCTCAAGGCGCTAGGGAAAAAAAAAAAAAAAAAGGGGGGGGGTGCTGCTACTGGTCGAACAACCAGGTCTTGAGTAGCCTCCTGAAGGTCAGCAGGTCTTGGGTCTGTCGTAGGCTTAGTGGAAGGGTGTTCCAGGTCTTGGCGGCGAGGTGGGAGAAGGATCTGCCGCCGGTGGTAGTTCTTCGAATGCGAGGGACGGTGGCGAGGAGAGGTCGGCGGAGCGGAGTTGGCGGTTGGGGACGTAGAAGAGGAGTCGTCTGTTGAGGTAGGCTGGGCCAGTCTTGTGGAGTGCCTTGTGTGCGTGGATGAGGAGTTTGAAGGAGATTCTCCTGTCGACGGGGAGCCAATGCAGGTTCCTCAGGTGGGGGGTGATGTGGCTGTGGCGTGGTACATCGAGGATCAGGCGTGCGGAGGCGTTTTGTATGCGTTGCAGTCGCTTGATGAGCTTGGCCGGGGCTCCCGCGTAGAGGGCGTTCCCATAGTCAAGTCTGCTACTGACGAGGGCCTGGGTGACTGTTCTTCTTGTGTCTGTCGGGATCCACCTGTAGATCTTGCGAAGCATGCGGAGGGTGTTGAAGCAGGAGGATGAGACTGCGTTGACTTGCTTGGCCATGGAGAGCGTTGAGTCGAGGATGACTCCCAGGTTGCGTGCGTGGTCGGTGGGTGTCGGGGCTGCTCCCAGCATCGTTGGCCACCAGGAGTCGTCCCAGGCTGAGGGGTTGGAGCCGAGGATGAGGACCTCTGTCTTCTCCGTGTTCAGTTTTAGTCGGCTGATCTTCATCCAATCGGCGACGGCCTTCATTCCTTCATGGAGGTTGGATTTGGCGGCGAGGGGGTCCTTGGTGAGGGAGAAGATCAGTTGAGTGTCGTCGGCGTAGGAGAATATGTTGAGGTCATGCTGTCTGGCGATGCGTGCGAGCAGGGCCATGTAGATGTTGAACAGTGTTGGGCTGAGGGACGATCCTTGGGGTACGCCGCAGATGATCTCGGAGGCTTCGGATCGGAATGGTGGGAGGCGGACTCTCTGGGTTCTGCCGGCGAGGAAGGAGGTGGCCCATTCCAGGGCCTTGTCTCGGATCCCTGCGTCGTGGAGGCGTGCGCGTAGAGTGCGGTGGCAGACAGTGTCGAAGGCGGCGGAGAGGTCCAGCAGGATGAGGGCTGCGGTCTCACCGTTGTCCAGCAGGATCCTGATGTCGTCGGTGGCGGCGATGAGGGCAGTCTCAGTGCTGTGGTTGCTGCGGAACCCCGATTGGGATGGGTCCAGGATGCTGTTTTCTTCGAGGTATCGGGTTAGCTGTTTGTTGACGATCTTCTCGATGACCTTGGCTGGGAACGGAAGCAGGGAGATGGGCCGGAAGTTCTTGAGGTCTCTCGGGTCCGCCTTGGGTTTTTGAGTAGGGCGTTGATCTCTGCGTGTTTCCAGCTCTCTGGGAAGGTCGCGGTCTCGAAGGAGAGATTGATGACGTTGCACAGGTGGGGTGCAATGGAGCTGCTGGCTTTGTTGAAGATGTGGTGCGGGAAAGGGTCTGACGGGGAGCCGGAGTGTATTGTGCTCATGGTCTTGATGGTGTCCTCGATGTTCACGCTGGCCCAGGCTGGCAGGGGGTCGTGGTCGATGGTGTGCGGCGGGTCTGGTGCATCGATCTTAGTTGGGGCTGTCTGGGTGTTGAAGCTGTCGTGGATGTCGGCGATCTTGCGGTGGAAGAAGGTGGCGAGGGAATCGCACAGGGGTTGCGACGGCGGGATGTCGTTGGTGTTGGAGCTGGGGTTGGAGAGTTCCTTCACGATGTTGAAAAGCTCCTTGCTGTTGTGTGCGTTGTTGTCGAGGCGGTCTTTGAAGGAGATTCTCTTGGCGGACTTGATGAGGTGGTGGTGGTTACGGATGGCGTCTTTGTGGGCTGCGTGGCTGTCCGGTGTCTTATCACTGTGCCATTTCTTCTCTAGTTTCCGGCAGGTACGCTTGGAAGCTAGGAGTTCCGAGGTGAACCAGCTGGCTCTTTTGGTGGTGTCACTGTAGGTGAGTTTTTTCAGCGGGGCGAGGGTGTTGGCACAGTCGTCCATCCATCGTTTGAGGTTGCAAGCAGCGTCGTCGGTGTTGGATGGGTCGGAGGGAGGGCTGAGAGCGAGGGTTGCCCGAAGTTGGTCTTCGGTGACTTTGCTCCAGCAGCGGCGTGGGATCTGTTGGGTGCGGTGGTGTGTGGTGGGTTTCTGGAAGGTGAAATGGATTCAGCGGTGGTCGGTCCAGAGGAGTTCCGTGGTGTGGCTGAAGGAGACGTGGGAGCTTGAGGAGAAGATGGGGTTAAGCGTGTGGCCGGCGGAATGGGTCGGTGTTGTGACGAGCTGGCTCAGCCCGAGGTTGGCGAGGTTGTCGATCAGGGTGGTGGAGTTGCTGTCGTTGTTGTTCTCCAGGTGAAAGTTCAGGTCTCCGAGGAGGATGTAGTCGGTAGAGGTCAGGGCGTGCGTGCTGATGAAGTCGGCGATGGAGTCGCTGAACTGGGGTCGGGGCCCAGGGGGTCTGTAGACAAGGGTGCCTCTAAGGGTGGTGTTGGGGTCCGTGTGGATCTGGAAGTGCATGTGTTCGGCGGTGCTGAGAGTGTCGTCGGTGCTGGTCGAGACCCTGATGGTGTTCTTGTGGACGATGGCGATTCCTCCTCCTACTGCATTGACGCGGTCTCTGCGGGTGATCTTATAGCCGTCTGGGATGGCTATGGCGATGTCGGGGGCGGAGGAGTCGTTCATCCAGGTCTCTGTCAGGAAGGCGACGTCTGGTGATGATGTGTCGAGCAGGTCCCAGAGCTCGACGGCGTGTTTGCGTGCGGAGCGGGTGTTCAGTAGGATGCACCGGAGGTGGTTGAGGTCCTTCTTGGCGGGCCCCTCGGTGGCTCTGAGGCTGGTGTAGCCGCAGTTCCGGCAGGTGAAGGGACCATGGGTGCGTTTCGGGGCGGCCTTGAAGCAGTTGTGCGTCCGTCCGGGGTTGAGAGCGTGGAGTGTGGTGGCATCGTATCGGCGTCGGTCCTCGAGGCTGGAGCGGGGGGCGCGCGGCCCAGGGGTTCTGGCGCTGGGCGCGGTCCAGGCATGGACGGGCGCAGACGGGCTTGCCTTAGGCGCGCCTTCGGCACGCCAGCGGCGCGGCCGCGCAGCGGCCGCCATATATGGGGAGGTGGGAGGGAGGAGCAGCTGGGAGGCGGGAGGCAGGGGCAGCGAATGGGCAGCCAGGGGGGCGGGGCCGCAGGGGACGCAGCGGCGGGAATGGAGAGAGGCAGCGAGGGGCACCGAAGGCAAAATGGACACAAGGGAGGTGGGGGCAGCGAGGGAACAGAGGAAAAACGGGCACAGTACAGTGGGGGCAGCGAGGGAAACAGAAGGCAAAATGGACACAAGGGAGGTGGGGGCAGCGAGGGAACAGAGGAAAAAAACGGGCACAGTACAGTGGGGGCAGCGAGGGAAACAGAAGGCAAAATGGACACAAGGGAGGTGGGGCAGCGAGGGAACAGAGGAAAAAACGGGCACAGTACAGTGGGGGCAGCGAGGGAAACAGAAGGCAAAATGGACACAAGGGAGGTGGGGGCAGCGAGGGAACAGAGGAAAAAAACAGGCACAGAACAGTGGGGGCAGCGAGGGAAACAGAAGGCAAAATGGACACAAGGGAGGTGGGGGCAGCGAGGGAACAGAGGAAAAAACGGGCACAGTACAGAGGGGGCAGCGAGGGAAACAGAAGGCAAAATGGACACAAGGGAGGTGGGGGCAGCGAGGGAACAGAGGAAAAAACGGGCACAGTACAGTGGGGGCAGCGAGGGAAACAGAAGGCAAAATGGACACAAGGGAGGTGGGGGCAGCGAGGGAACAGAGGAAAAAACGTGCACAGTACAGTGGGGGCAGCGAGGAAACAGAAGGCAAAATGGACACAAGGGAGGTGGGGGCAGCGAGGGAACAGAGGAAAAAAACGGGCACAGTACAGTGGGGGCAGCGAGGGAAACAGAAGGCAAAATGGACACAAGGGAGGTGGGGGCAGCGAGGGAACAGAGGAAAAAACGGGCACAGTACAGTGGGGGCAGCGAGGGAAACAGAAGGCAAACGGGCACCGAGGCCACAAGCAGAGGGGCGAGCTTACCAGCAGCAGCAGCTGGCGGACAGCACAGGCGGAGCTGTGTGGTGGGGGAGCGACCTACCTGGCAAGGTCAAGGGTCGCTCTCCTCACCGCGCAGCGGCCGCCATATATGGGGAGGTGGGAGGGAGGAGCAGCTGGGAGGCGGGAGGCAGGAGCAGCGAATGGGCAGTCAGGGGGGCGGGGCCGCAGGGGACGCAGCGGTGGGAATGGAGAGAGGCAGCGAGGGGCACAGAAGGCAAAATGGACACAAGGGAGGTGGGGGCAGCGAGGGAACAGAGGAAAAAACGGGCACAGTACAGTGGGGGCAGCGAGGGAAACAGAAGGCAAAATGGACACAAGGGAGGTGGGGGCAGCGAGGGAACAGAGGAAAAACGGGCACAGTACAGTGGGGGCAGCGAGGGAAACAGAAGGCAAAATGGACACAAGGGAGGTGGGGGCAGCGAGGGAACAGAGGAAAAAACGGGCACAGTACAGTGGGGGCAGCGAGGGAAACAGAAGGCAAAATGGACACAAGGGAGGTGGGGGCAGCGAGGGAACAGAGGAAAAAAACGGGCACAGTACAGTGGGGGCAGCGAGGGAAACAGATGGCAAAATGGACACAAGGGAGGTGGGGGCAGCGAGGGAACAGAGGAAAAAACGGGCACAGTACAGTGGGGGCAGCGAGGGAAACAGAAGGCAAAATGGACACAAGGGAGGTGGGGGCAGCGAGGGAACAGAGGAAAAAAACGGGCACAGTACAGTGGGGGCAGCGAGGGAAACAGAAGGCAAAATGGACACAAGGGAGGTGGGGGCAGCGAGGGAACAGAGGAAAAACGGGCACAGTACAGTGGGGGCAGCGAGGGAAACAGAAGGCAAAATGGACACAAGGGAGGTGGGGGCAGCGAGGGAGCAGAGGAAAAAACGGGCACAGTACAGTGGGGGCAGCGAGGGAAACAGAAGGCAAAATGGACACAAGGGAGGTGGGGGCAGCGAGGGAAACAGAAGGAAAACGGGCACCGAGGCCACAAGCAGAGGGGCGAGCTTACCAGCAGCAGCAGCGGGCGGACAGCACAGGCGGAGCTGTGTGGTGGGGGAGCGACCTACCTGGCAAGGTCAAGGGTCGCTCTCCTCACCGCGCAGCGGCCGCCATATATGGGGAGGTGGGAGGGAGGAGCAGCTGGGAGGCGGGAGGCAGGGGCAGCGAATGGGCAGTCAGGGGGGCGGGGCCGCAGGGGACGCAGCGGCGGGAATGGAGAGAGGCAGCGAGGGGCACAGAAGGCAAAATGGACACAAGGGAGGTGGGGGCAGCGAGGGAACAGAGGAAAAAACGGGCACAGTACAGTGGGGGCAGCGAGGGAAACAGAAGGCAAAATGGACACAAGGGAGGTGGGGGCAGCGAGGGAACAGAGGAAAAAAACGGGCACAGTACAGTGGGGGCAGCGAGGGAAACAGAAGGCAAAATGGACACAAGGGAGGTGGGGGCAGCGAGGGAAACAGAAGGAAAACGGGCACCGAGGCCACAAGCAGAGGGGCGAGCTTACCAGCAGCAGCAGCGGGCGGACAGCACAGGCGGAGCTGTGTGGTGGGGGAGCGACCTACCTGGCAAGGTCAAGGGTCCTCCCTAGTGGAGTTACACCCGCCGAGTTTCCTCTCTAGTCCCACCACGGTGATGCCTGTTATGCTGGTTCCCACTCTAATACTCAGCTAAAAACATGACTCAGGATCTGGTGCAGTCTTAAGTTTCCCCAACAAGTCAAATGCATATTCAGTTCACAGTAATCTCATTTCTACCCTGTTGGACTTGACCGTTTCTCCAGAGTCATCTTCAAACTTTATGCCTTTGGCCTCCACTTTTTGCCGAATTCCTTTTTTGTGGCCTTAGAACTCTGTGCACTTTACCACTGCTAACCAGTGCTAAAGTGCTTGTGCTATCTCCTTAAACCATGGTAGAATTTGCTTATACCCAATTGGCATATTTAATGTGTATCAGTTCATGTTTGGTGTCTCTAGAATCACAATTTAAAATCCTAACTGATGGTGAAGTTGGGTTTTAAATTGCAATTTTGAAAATGGCACTGTTAGAAAGTTGGTATTTTTTTCCCTTAGCCATTTGGTGCCTGTAGCCTGTTTCTCGGTCACATGACTGGATGTGGGTGACAGTTGGGCTTTGCGTATTCCTCCTAGACAGTCACACACAACAAGCAGCTTAGGCTGGATGGGCTATCACTGGCAGGATGAGGGGAGGAACTGTGCCCAGCCCCACTTACACTTGAATCAATTGTGTTCTGTCTCCACACAAAGGCGTGCATACCCCCTGAAGTTAGTCTGGACCTAGGACCAGGAAAGCAGGGCATCTGTGCACTTTAAAGGCAAGCCTCTAGAAGCTTCTCCCCACTTCCATGCAGGACATCTCATCATGGCCTCGCACATCTTCCGCTGTGCGACGATTCTTCAACGTGGATCCACACAACGCTCAGCAAACCAGGATACTCTGTTCAGCAGGACTAATTGAGTCCTTATAGCCAACATACGCTCCACTGCAGTCGGCCAGAACTTGTCACTTTGTTACAGGCTAGCGCAACAAGATATCCACAGTTGGCGCTTTGTGCTTTTTGGCACTATTTTCACCTAAATCTTTAAAAGTGAATATCTCTGATTCCTACTAATTGAATTTTTGTCATTTTGGCCTTGTTTTACCTATTACGGGAAGTTCTATTGTTCTAACGTAGTGTGGAATCTGTTTTGTGTGGTGTTTCCGCTTTATTACTGTTTGAAGTGATGCACAAATACTGCAGTTTTTTTTAATGGGGGTGGATGAAATTTGAGAGTGATAAGGCAGAAAGAACCAACATCTATTTATCTGTGTGAGAAAACAAGTTCTTTTCTTCCAAGGGTTTTATAATTCCAGCTTGACCTTATAAGCATCAATGTAGCCGTGCCGGATACATCTTCAAAAGCACAGATTCAATGCGTGCAGCCAGGGGAAGTAAACAAAATGTGTGACACGGTTTCAATGTGTGCAGCCAGGGAAACTAAAAAACAACAAAACATTCCACACAAAAGCAGAATAACACAGTATTTCTGCAATGGGAACTGATAAGAGCCCCTATTAACAAATATGAAATACAAAGATTTTACCAGCACAAGTACTGTGCAGGCAAAACCTAAAACGTTTGAATAACTAACGCGGATGGGAATGAGTAGTTAGGCCATGAGAAACTGATAAGAGACACATCAGAGAGCACAGGCTACAACCAATAGAAACGGAGGAAAGTAAACTGGCAAGCATACAGACCAATAAAAAGTGAAGACAGGATGTCAGTCCCTTTTAAAATATATTAAAAACAAAAGATTTCACAAACACAGCACAAGCGCTGTGCAGGCGAAACCTGAAAAGTGCAGCAGCCCACAGCCCAAAATGCATTTATCATAGTGCAGAGAGCTTCTCCTTTTGTACTCTGAATCATGGTACTGAACCCAGTAGTATCCATTTTTGGTGCCCCTGGCCTGGCATGGCACAAAACAAAAATGAGGATAGCTTCGTCCGGCAGAGGACGTTTATTGCCTGGAGTCCTATGACTGGAGGGAGGAGATTGAGACACTGAAGGGAGGAGGATGGAAGCATTTTTATCTTTAGACATTCTACAAGGTCTTCTGTTGGCAAGGGTCTGCTAATTAGCTCAGCACTGCCATTTTGTTGCTGGTAGAACCAGAGATGGGACTGTAGTTTTTGTTTTGCTAGGTAAGAAAGCTTCTAGGAAGGAGCTGTCCTTTCGTCTATCCATGATTGCCACTTGAGAGAAGCTGTTGACAGTCAGATATAGAAACAGTAGCGAGTGGTGGGGTGGGGAGAAGTGGGGAGAGAGGGAAGGGGTGGGACTGTGCACCCATTGAAACCATGCTTTTGAAGATGTAACAGGTTTCGCTTTCCACGTTACACCGTAAACATCACATATGTTGCTTTAGGCCACTTGCCACAGTGTAACCACAAATCATGGTCTAGACTTCAAGGAGTATTAAACTATGTGATAAGACCTCTTCTCAAAGAAAACCTTTCCACCTTCTAACGCTGTGCCCATAGTTTACGACTTTGTGGAGCTCAACAAATGCTTAAGACATTACACGTTTGTGCCAAGTACTATTCAGGCCTCAGGTAATTAATATTGCATTGTGCTGCAAGCATTTATTAACTTTTAAAATATTCCTTTAGTTATAAAGCTGTACTACTTTCCAAACAAATATAAATAAAAAAATCACAATAAACACAAAAAGCCATAATAACACAAACCACTTACATTTACTAACAAATAAAAAAAAAAACATTAACTGCAGCACCGGGAAATAGTTTCCTTTTCCACAGCTACCACCATATTGAAAATGCTAACATACACCCAGCAAAAGTAAAAACTTACACATGCTCTATTCTGCACGTTTAACTGTTGGACGCAGCAAATTTTCCTTACACATACGAATGGTTTACTAACATGGATTAAAGGCTTACAATATACATGCGCAACAATGTCACCTCCATTTCATTTGCAAAACATCCTATGCTCTTCACCTTCCCTCTCAGGGTTCCAATTTTCAAATTTATGTTTTCACGTCTATATTTAACTTCTAAACAGGCAGTCACAAGTGCAGTTACCTTGCAGGCACTAGGGTCATGATTTCAATGGTGCAGTTACACCGGTGAAAGCTCTAGGAACCCCTCTAGACACCAAATCTTGCTATATTTTACTACTAAACAGGCAGTCACAAGTGCAGTTATCTTGCAGGAAATCGGGTTATGTTTTGAAAGCTGCAGCAGGTGCAGTGGCACCAGACCCAAAAATTGTCATATCTCCTCTAAACACCTAATATTGCTATATTATACTACTAAACAGGCAGTCACAATTGCAGTTACTTTGCAGTTAAAAGGGGCTTGATTTAAATGGTGCAGCATGTGCAGTGGCACTGAGGCCAAAAGCTCTAGGGACCTCACTAAACACAGATTATTGCTAAGGTTTACTATTAAACAGACAGTCACAAGTGCAGTTATCTAGCCTGCCCTAGGGTCATGATTGAAATGGTGCAGCAGGTGCAGTGGCACTGGGACCAAAAGCTTTAGGCACACCACTAAACACCTAACATTGCTATATTTTACTGCTAAACAGGCAGTCACAAGTGCAGTTACCTTGCAGGCAGTAGGGTCATGATTGAAATGTTGCAGCAGGTGAACAGGCACCGGGGCCAAAAGTTGTCATAAGTCCTCTAAACACCAAATATTACTTTATATTATTACTAAACAGGCAGTCACAAAGGCAGTTATGTTGCAGGTACTAGGGTCATAATTTGAATGGTGTAGCAGGTGCAGTGGCACCGGGCCCAAAAGTTGTCAGAACTCTAAACACCTAATATTGCTATATTTTTAGTAATAAACAGGCAGTCACAATTGCAGTTACTTTGCAGTTAAAAGAGGCATGATTTGAATGGTGCAGCAGGTGCAGTGGCACCATGGTCAAAAGCTCTGGGACCCCATTAAACACAGATTATTGCCAAATGTGAGTACTAAACAGAAATTCAGAAGTTCAGTTATCTAGCAGACACTTGGGTCATGATTGAAATAGTTCAGCAGGTGCAGTAACACCGGGACCAAAGGCTCTAACTAGGCACCCCACTAAACATGCAATATTGCGGAGCGAGGTAGGGCTATCGATGCCACTGCTGCCGCTAGTGCTACACGGAGAAATTTTTAGTTGTAATGTTTCAATCGCTTTCACTTGCTTTTATATAAGACGCTTTTATAGAAAACGCTTTAGACGCTTTTAAAGAAAGACGCTTTTAAAACTTACCACCAACTGCTTATTTGCACAGTACAGCCTTATTACTCTGTCCCCTCGACCCGGTCCACCGTGGCAGGTGCCGTTTGTGAGGAGGGCGGGGCTGACTTTACCACACAGCTGACACCACTTTCGAGCTCGGAGAGGGCGGAGCTATTCTGCCGATCGCTCACCGATAAAAGCTGATGTGCCAGCGGACGCGCAGCGGAGCGAGGTAGGGCTTTCGATGCCACTGCTGCCGCTCGTGCTACACAGAGAAATTTTTAGTTGTAATGTTTTAATCGTTTCACTCGCTTTTATATAAGACGCTTTTATAGAAAACGCTTTTAAAGAAAGACGCTTTTAAAACTTACCACCATCTGCTTATTTGCACAGTACAGCCTTATTACTCTGCCCCCTCGCCCCGGTCCACCGCGGCAGGTGCCGTTTGTGTGGAGGGCGGGGCTGACTTTACCACACAGCTGACACCACTTTCAAGCTCGGAGAGGGCGGAGCTATTCTGCCGATCGCTCTCCGATAAAAGCTGATGGGCCAGCGGACGCGAGCAGCGGGCGCGCTGCTGGCGTGCCGAAGGCAAGCCCGTCTGCGCCCGTCCGCTCCTGGCCCGCGTCCAGTGCCAGCCATGCTGCTCGTTACAACACACTTACAAGAATTGTTTGGTCCAGAGAACAACTTTATGAGTTAGATTTAGAAGGATGTACTGGGCCTATGCGCTTGGATCCTTGCACGCTGAAACAGGAGCTAAAGGCCAAGAGCCGCATTGCGAGTCATGCTCTTTCAAGCTTGACAGAGAGATCTTGGGAAATACGTGTAAGGAGGGCATTAACACGGCTGTACCTTTAACAACACGGACCGCAATTCCCAGTTCAACCATCAAAGCCTGTTTAATCAACTGCAGATCCCTTCCTAAACATGCGGATGATGTCTGGTTAACGCTGGAATCATATTCTTGGGATCTCATATTCCTTACAGAAACTTGGTTAAGAGATACCTCCAACCCCGACATAATGCTGGCTATCCCGGGGGGCTAAAAAATTACCACGGTTAATCGAGCAGGCAATAGACTGGGGGGTGGGCTTGCTGTGATCATGAGAGACAGCTGGGAAATATCGCACAAAAGGATTGAACGCACTGGACTGAGTGAAGCAATGTCCTTTAGTATTAAAATCTCCTCCACCCTCTCTATTGCTGGAATGCTAGTATACAGAGCCCCTGATTCTAAACCCACTGAGCTATGGGAGCTTTGCGATCTGATCGCAGATCTCTCAGTGAGACATGCGAACTTTATGGTCCTGGGTGACTTTAATGTCCACATGGACAATGATCAGTGTCCTCTGGCCTCCCAGGTGGCTGACACCCTTTAGGGGTTAAACCTTAATCACAAGGTTTCTATGCCGACTCGTGTGGCAGGCCACATGCTGGATCTCATCTTTTCCAATATCCACACTTTAACAATAGCTGATCCTATTCCCCTCACATGGTCGGATCACAGTCTCATACCATTTAACCTGACCACTACCAGTTATAATAGTTCTGTGAGACCAGAATACGAAGACAGAAGAAACTGGAGGAAAGTCACCCCTGGAGCTATGAGTACAGCACTACTAAACACCCCTATGCTGCTCACTGGAGAACCCAGTGGTGACGCCGCCACTTTTAACCACTGGGTCACGTCAGCCCTTAACAAAATAGCCCCTATTAGAACCTTGAAACTAGCGAGAAATAAACCCTCAGCCCCCTGGTTTACACCGGAACTCCATCTAGAGAAAAGCCTCTACAAGAAGCTAGAACGGGTATGGCGTAAAACCTACAACACAGAGTCCAAGAATGCATATAGAACAGCACTAAAACAATTTCATAGGCTAAAGCGCAACACCATCAGGGACTATGTTGCTAATCAAATTAAATCCTCGGACAACTCTGCTAAAGAAGTTTTCAAAATTGTCCAGGGTTTCATTAAACCAGGGACGATGAAAAGCACCATAGCTCCCTCAGCCACTCTTTGTGAAGATCTCTCGGCCTTCTTTCTTCATTTTCCTTGACTGAGCCGCAAACCGCACCTCTGCTTACCCCCGGCACCTAGGTATATGGTCGGAATTCCGCCCTTTTTGCCCTGAAACATCTCTCATTGAGTTGAAAAAAACGAAATCCGGTTCTCCAATGGATCCCTGCCCGGCTAGGTTCTTTAAACTACTGGCCCCACTACTCAATCCGTCTCTAAACCTGCTTTGGAACTCATCCCTGAAATCAGGCATCTATCCCTCCATTTGGAAAACGGCACTGGTCCAGCCAATCCTCAAGAAAGAGGACGCAGATCTGATAGAACTGAAAAACTTTAGGCCCATCTCCCTCCTGCCAGCACCAGCCAAGATCCTTGAGAAGGAAGTGCAGAAACAGCTATCCGAATTCCTGGAGTCCAACAAACTACTCCATGACTCCCAGTCTGGCTTTAGGTCAGGATACAGCACAGAGACAGCTCTGCATGAAGTAGCAGAGACAATACGGGAGACCATGGACAAGGGTAGCTGTGCAATGTTAGTGCTGCTGGACCTGTCCGCAGCGTTTGATACGGTGTCACACAAGATCCTCTTAGACAGGCTCAGGCAGCTGGGAGTGACGGGGACCATTTTAGCCTGGTTCGGCTCTTTTCTTGAGGGCCGATCCCAGAAAATACTTCTTCGCCCCCATATCTCATCCCCCCACCCCTGGTTTGCGGAGTCCCTCAGGGCTCGGCCCTGAGTCCGACTCTTTTTAATATCTACCTCGCTCCCCTTGCCCCACTAGTAGAACAGCACGGTGTTAGTGTCGTCTCATATGCTGATGATACTCAGCTTATGTTCTCCTTCAGGGATCATTGTGAGGCAGAATTTACCAACTTCAACAGTTTCTGATTTACATATCTTCCTGGATGACTGACAACTGCTTGAGGCTGAACACTGATAAAACGGAGGTTCTGTTCTTTAATCCGTCGTCCCCTCCACAAGCCGACCTCTGGTGGCCATCAGAACTCAATCCTCCCCCTCTTCCTGTCTCCGCTGCTAGAAACCTGGGGTTCAAATTTGACTCCACCCTCTCATGCAAGACCCAGATAGGCCAAGTCTCCTCGTCTTGCTTCTGGAAAATGAAGTCCTTATGGAGATTTCTTCATTTCCTACCCATGGACTGCAGGAAAACGGTGGTCCATGCTCTGATCACGTCTCAGCTGAATTACGCTAACAGCCTGTACCTGGGTCTGCCAGCCTTCCTGATCAGAAAACTACAAACTATACAGAACGCAGCTGCCAGGCTTATCAGAAATGTACCACTCCGACACCACATTTCCCCCCATCTGCGCAGCCTACATTGGCTGCCCGTTAAACGGATAGAATTTAAGGCACTGACTCTCGCCCATAGAGCAACCAGAGACTCTGGCCCTCAATATCTGAAGAAGAGACTCCGAAAATACCATCAGACGAGGGTCCTGAGGTCCAATCATCAGGAACTCCTAGTCACTCCCCGCTTTGCAAAAGCCAGGCTGGGTGGCCGGTCGTTCCCCGTCAGAACCGCCTCCCTGTGGAACTCCATGCCTGAGCACATTCGGAAGGCCAAGTCAGAATCTGAATTCAGGAAGATCCTGAAGACCTGGCTCTTTGGCCTTCCTTAGCACTTTGTCACCTGCCACTACCTCTCTACATCCGCCGCCAGTGCCGGGACACCTCCGTCGGAGGTAGCCGTGCGCTCTACAAGCTACAATAATAATAATAATAATAATACTAAACAGGCAGTCACAAGTGCAGTTACCTTACAGGCAATAGGGTCATGATTTGAATGGTGCAGCAGGTGCAGTGGCACCAGGGCCAAAAGTTGTCAGAACTCTTTTAAACACCAAATATGGCTATATTTTATTACTAAACAGGAAGTCATTATTGCCGTTTTCAAGCTGGCACTAGGGACATGATTTCAATAGTGCAGCAAGTGCAGTCGCACTGGGACCAAAAGCTCTAGGAAACACCAAACACCACTAAACAGACAGTCACAAGTGAGGTTATCGTGTAGGCACTAGGGTCATGATTTGAATAGTGCCGCAGGTGTTTGCATTTAAAATGTGCTTGTTTATCTCTGCTTTGGTGGGTGGGACTTTTAACTGATTTTCACATTCTTTATGATATTGTTCTGCTAATAAAATTGCATTTATATTCTGTGCCATGTGATTTTCGCTAATAAAATTGTTTTTTTCTGTGCCATGTGTTTGTTGTTGGTGCATTATGTAGCGTAAACCCAAACATAGTGATTGCAGTGCTTTACATGAGCACGCTCCATGGTGCTCTGAAGGGATGTTTTAACCTCCTTTATCTGTTGGAACAGTTTCTGTATAACATTGCAGCACCAGACAACTGCAGCCGAGTGTTGGATTGCAAACATGGTCATGTGCCTGTTCTAAAAGTATTCCATGAGCTTTGTGGTTGCAGTCTTTTCCTTCTACTGGCCAGATAGGGAGGCTGTGTAGTTTCAAGACCAGTGATTTCGAAAATTCCAGCTGCTGGGCATTGTTGTCATATTGCATCAAAGCTGGTCTTTGTGAGTAAGCGTGTTTGGTGACTGTGTGGGATTTGTGCTGCTGTTCTTTTTTCGGGAGGTATCTATTATTATAGAATACTTTTAAATAAAGAACCAGTTTTTTCTTCTTTGGTGTGAGTTCTCCACTTTTTTTAACACTGATTGTTTCGCTTAGACGGTAGGTAGGTGGTAAGACTGGCTTTTTTCGGACTTGCCTTTACTGTGCAGATTGTATTGTTCTAGCACCAAAAACATGTTCTATCGTTTGCTGTATTTTCCGTTGGCCATATGAATGAGCAATGTGGTAATTCAGGAATACTCTCTAAACTGAAGCAGGAGTTATTTCCTAATAGAGAGCATTTTGCTGTTCATCTCTCTCTGGATGTAAAATGCATTCATATTTATTTGCACACTTTTAACTCGTGGTATTTTAGCTTCAAATTTCTAAAAAAGTGTTTGAGTTCTCCAAAGTAATTTAAACAGCTTCCTGTATTTATATAATATAAAGAACATCAACTGCACATTCTAAAAACAGGCAAACGCTTTATCTAATTTAGCTAGCTTTACACCTAGTATTTTAGCTTAATAATTGCTAAAAAAGAATTGAGTTGTCCAAAGTAATTTAAATAGCTTCCTGTATTTTCGTTGTTATACAATATAAATAACACCAACTGCGCAATCTTAAAACAGGCAAAGTGCAGTTATCTAGCAGGCACTATGGTCATAATTTCATTGTTGCAGCAAGTGCAGTGTCACCGGGAATTAATATAAGAAATGCCTTGAAAAAAAAGACAGTATTTGTTACAACATACAAACTTCAAAGTTTTTAGCACAATAATTGAAAATGTCACAGTGTAGTGTTTTTTGTATTTGCAAAAACAGCACTTACGCTGTACTTGTATGGTTTTTCACCTATTCTCCCCTTAGCTGCACCTCTTTGAAGCCTACTTATCAGGTACATGTTTTTTTATCTTTGTCCTCCACCATTTACCTAATCTCCCACTTTATAATACCACTAGTAACAGCGCAATAGATTGCCTTTTTGTACATAAACAAGTCATACCAACACTTTAACTAACTTTCTGTAACTTATATTGTATGACTACTCAGCAAGCTACAACTTACAACAACAAAAGCTTATTATTAATCACATAGTAAAAACCTAATGCATTTACTAATGCTTGTTATAGTATGGAGGTGGAACAAAATGCATCTGCTGCCCCCCCACTTGGTTAAGGATCTGGCTAGGTGTTCCCTAGTTGCTTCTGTGTCCAGGGTGTCAAGGCGAGTATCAAGAGAACATGCACCTATCTATTTTCTTTATGTATTTATATAACCTTTTTCACAGCACTGTAGCACCAAAAACTAATTTGTACACTTTACAAAGTAGATACTTTTGCTATCCATAAGAAACCTCCGCAATAACATACTGTTGGACCTGGCCCTTTGTGCTCTCTCCCTAAAACATGTTAAAATTGGCCCACACCTGATTGGCAGATTTAATTTACTTATACGTCCCAAATATCTGGTACAACATGTTCCCAGGGCCTGTAAATTAAATGTTACTAGTGGGCACTCATTGTCCCATCCACGAAAGTAGTCCCTCAAAACATGTCTCAGGCCTGCCATTGCAGCAGGTAGTGCAGTTTTATACTGCCACTTTGACTTGGTGAAATAATCGTTTTGCCAGGACCAAGCCTTCCTTTTTAATACATAGATGTCACCCCTAGGGCAGGCAAAAAGCCCACAGGGCAAGCTGCATTGTATTTAAAAAGTAGGACATGTATACTTAACTTTTACGTGTCCTTGTAGTGAAAAACTCTTAAATGTCTTATTCACTACGGTAAGGCCTATCTCTTGCATGGGATAACACTGGGTTACCTTATTATATTTAATCAATACTAACATTTGATTGAGACCAGATAGAAATATCATGTTTGAACTCAAAAGAATTGTAATTAAACAGCCTCTTTAATAGTAAAGTCTGATTTTAAGAAACAATTCTAAAAATACCATATTTAGAAAGTTGCCATTTTCTTGCCTTAACAATTTGTGCCTTCTGCAACTGTCCTCGGTCACATAACTGACTGGCTCTACTATTGGGCTTTGTGTATTTCTCCCAGTCAAGAAGACAAAAGGAGATTTTGTGCTGGCAGAATGGGCCATCCTACCAGGATGGCTGGGGAGGAGCTATTCTCTGCCCCCACTTGTCTTTCAAAGGGCTTGCCTCCAGCACACACAAAGGAACCTGGCACTAGTCTTCTGTCACCACAGACCTCTTGGTGCCTTGGCAGGGGAAGGGAAGAACTTTCCAAAACTTGATGTGGGGGTAGTACAGGAAATCCCCCCACTTCAAAGGCTGGCACTCGGTATAAATATTGGTTCCTCGGAACACTTCTTCAGTACACTCCTGGACCTGTGGACATTCCAGAAGAAAGTCTGCCTTGGTCCCCAGAGCACTGCCCTGCTGTTTGAGGTCTGCCTTGTTCTCCAGAGGTCTGTCCTGCTGCTTGTGGCCTGACTTAACCCCCAGTGGGCTGCCCTACTGCTTAAGGCCTGTCCGGCGCTCTTAGAAGGAAGGCTGCACCTGCTCCCTTCATTACAGGCTACCTATGTGACTGCAAGGGTCAGTTGGCTGACCTCCTGTCTGAGCCACAGGGACACACCAAGCTCCCGAAGCCTCCCTGGAGCTGGCCCACTGACCTGCTCTATTGGACCTGCCTGAGCCCTGCTGGCCTCTGATGGAGTGAGTTCTCAATCTCCAAAAGGTGCGTACCTAGGTCCTGGACCCTGGGCTGGCACCAGACAGAACTCATCCTTGCCTAACTGAATGTTCCATCAATTCCAGCATGAAGCATCCTAAAGACCCGCAAATCCATGCCACACGCCACAAGCTTCATCGGTACCGACACCGAGCAACATAAAGCCCCGCAAAGACACGATGCACAAGATAAGCCTCATTGAAACCAACACCGAGCATTGCAAAGTCTCCCCAAAAAATTGGCATACAGGCCTCACACCAAGGAAATAAGGTACACCTCCAAGTGGAGTAAACTCAGTCCTGTTCTTGGCATACTCTCCATCATGGTCGGTCTGAACTTGTGATTTTGTCCAGGTTGTCCAGGTCCAGCGCACCCAGATAACCTCATTTGGCTCTTTGCACCTTTTGGCTATACTGTTATCTAAACCTTTAAAATTCAATATCTCAACTTCTACTGAATTTTTGTCATTGTGGTATAATTTTATTTATTAAAAATTGCTCTATTTTTGAAAATTGATCATGGATCTTTCTTGTGTTGTATTTTTACTTTATTACTGTTTGTGTGCTGTATAAATACTTTACACTTTGCCTCTAAGTTAAGCCTGACTGCTTTTGTGCTAAGCTACCATGGGGTTAAGCACAGGTTAATTTAATGACTTTTGTGCTTCTACCTGACAAGGATTGTGGTTGTTGCCCTGAGTGGGGCTTCAGTCCCTCTCAACCAATAACCCAATTTCTTATACATACCATTAGTTTACAGCAAACTACACAAGATGTTGTGTGTACAGGCAGAATTGTTCATAGTTACTGCTCTGTAGCTGTCTCCCTTATGGCAGCACCATCCCTAGCTTGTACCTTCTAATTCTCATAGCATGATATCTTTATGTGGTTCATATCCACTTAACATTACACGGCTAAGGCCCCTTTTAGGATGCCTGAGGCAGTTATTTTCCTCCATCCTTCTTGTACAAATATAGTCTTACATTGATCTTACAAGCACATTTTGCAATCCCAAATATATTTATGCATGCAAATCCCATCATGTGAATTTACACTTTTAAATCCATTTCCTCTCACATAATGTATTAGCAGACCAGTGTAATATTATGAGTAAATAAATCTGCTGCTATGAATGGAGGTGGCGCACTCCATTCCAACCAACCTAAACTTGTGAGATTTTATTTAGCTCAATCCCCCTCCATCTTGAAACAGTTGGGGATTTATTTGAGGGAAGGGGATGAGTAAACATTTTCTGGGGTAGCATTGAGCTGGAAAGACCATTCATAGATACTGGTGGTGTAAAAGTAGTAGTTTCTCAGCAAAGCCAAAATAGGCCTATCTATTTGCTCCTACAAAACAGGACAGTGCTGCAACATTCACAACTTTCTAGAAGTCCTGCTAGAAACTTCTGAGAATGCCAAAGAAATTGCGCAAGTACTCGGAGCACAGAAAGTAACCTGCATGAAATTGTCAGCTATTTCTTAAGATTCTGGCTCTTTATGTTTACTAAGAGCCAAACAGTGCATGGAGCTGAAGAACAGTGAAACATGGCCTCACTGTGAGGAATTAGTCAGAAGGTTCTATGCTGCAGGTAAAGAGCATTACCCCTTTGTTAGACCTGTCAGCCTTTGCGTGGTCTCCCACAAACATTTTACTTTTGCTGAATTCGATTTGTTGGCTGTAAGACTCTGTGCACTTTAACACTGCTAACCGTGCTAAAGGGCTTGTGCTCACTCCGTATATCATGATAAGATTGGCTTACACCTGATTGACATATTACATTTATTTAAAAATTGCTTGTAATGTGATATACCATATATCCAGGGCCTGTAAATAAAATCCTACTAGTGGGAATGCAGCATTTATTGTGCTACCCACTTAAGTAGCCCTGTAAAGCATGTCGCAGGGCTGCCATTGCAGCCTGTGTGTGCAGTTTTAAAGTCCCAATTTGACCTTGCAAATGACATCTTTGCCAAGCCTAAAACTCCCTTTTTAATGCATAAAAGTCACCCCTAAGATAGGCCCTAGACAGCTCCTAGGGCAGGGTGCCCTGTAATTAAAAAGTTGGACATGTAATTTCAAGTTTTACATGTACTGGTACTGAAAAGCTCCTGAATTTGTTTTTGACTAACGTGAGGCCTACCTCTCCTATAGGATAACATTGGGTTGTTTGCAGTTTTTTTTATTTCATACAAATTCAACCCAATGGTATTGGAGCACTTCACATTACACAAGGACATATACAAATTTTGTAGGCATGGGGAGATTATGTGATTTGCCCAGAATCACAGGATGTTGAGCCAATGCCAAAACACGAATGTGGTTCCCCAGATCCAAAGTCGGCACCTCTGGCCATTATGGCACATCCTCTCCCCACTGAGTTTCTTTATTACATTTAATAAGTGCTAACTTTTGATTGGGAGCAGGTAGGAAAGACATGTTTAGTGTCTGCGGAATTGTAATTTAAAATCCTCTTTAATGGTAAAGTCAGATTTTAAGTCACAATTTTGAAAATGCAGCTTTTAGAAAGTTGAAATAACATTAATGAGGATGCACTCCTTCCCTTATTCCTTGACTGAATGCTGAAAACTTCATATGTGAAATGCGTGCGATCAGTGACTGTGATACGCCCCCAGTCACAGCTGATACTAAAGTAGACAAGAAGGCACTTTCTTCATGCACCAAACTGTCGCACTGCGATATGGGAAATAATCCCTCCAATATAGTAATTCATCCGAGTACTCCAATGTAAACACTGTATACCAATTGATTATGCAGATCCTTTTTCCATTCACTCTTATGCTTTTCACCACTACGGAGACAGCGTGGTTGCACTTTATATTCTTTATTCAAATTTTTCATGTCAGCTGTATGCCCGTCCAGGCTTCGTACAACGGCACGCAAAGTACAATCAAATCATGAAGTAGACACATCTGTTCACCCAATGCATTTCGAGCCCGTGTGGCTCTTCGTCAGGGGCCTCTAGAACAAATAAAGGAACACCTCAGCAAATCACTTGATATAAACCCAATATGTCAAACAATGCTAAATTCCCCATAACACCCCCTAAAAATTACCAACCCTTCACAACATAATTCGTGCGATATGACCCAAATGCGACATCCTCATCGTCTACCTGCTGAACCCCTGTCACCCCAAAACTTTGTGCTCTAAAAACAAACTGCTACACCAAAAAAGAACTTAAACAACTCGTGCTGTCTCCCAATTTGCAAAACCTCATTTCCCTACTTATAATCCTCCCACTTTCCCAATGTGTTACCACCATTCCCCTCCTACCCCATAACCCTTACAGTGCTCCTTAACAGTATATTACCTTGAAAACGCCGCTGCTGGCGGCCTAACCTCCTTGTGCTGTTCTTCATTATCACAGCAACACATCTCTCACTCCCTGCCGGTCAACCCGTAATCACAGCTGCACTCTCCCTCGTGATCTTTAAATAGTCATAACACCTGTTTGCACTCTCCCCCATGACCTTTTGCACCAATGACTGTGCTTGTTCCAATAACAAAAAAACTCAAACACCCACAATGCACTCCCCATATAATGAAAATACCTGAAACCCCCACACTAGTACTCCCCCCAATGTCCGAAAGCAAAATACAAATATTAACTGAAAAAATAAAATATCATTTCAGTAACCAACAATTACATTTTGAAATCCATATAAATCCATTACTGTTCAACAAACATGTTTTGTTTTGGTGTAGCAGTTTGTTTTTAGAGCACAAAGTTTTGGGGTGACAGGGGTTCAGCAGGTAGACGATGAGGATGTCGCATTTGGGTCATATCGCACAAATTATGTTGTGAAGGGTTGGTAATTTTTAGGGGGTGTTATGGGAATTTAGCATTGTTTGACATATTGGGTTTATATCAAGTGATTTGCTGAGGTGTTCCTTTATTTGTTCTAGAGGCCCCTGATGAAGAGCCACACGGGCTCGAAATGCATTGGGTGAACAGATGTGTCTACTTCATGAATTGATTGTACTTTGCGTGCCGTTGTACGAAGCCTGGACGGGCATACAGCTGACATGAAAAATTTGAATAAAGAATATAAAGTGCAACCACGCTGTCTCCGTAGTGGTGAAAAGCATAAGAGTGAATGGAAAAAGGATCTGCATAATCAATTGGTATACAGTGTTTACATTGGAGTACTCGGATGAATTACTATATTGGAGGGATTATTTCCCATATCGCAGTGCGACAGTTTGGTGCATGAAGAAAGTGCCTTCTTGTCTGCTTTTAGAAAGTTGGCATTTTCCTGCCCTAACTCTTTGGAGCAAGCAGCCTGTTCCTGAGTCACATGAATAGGTGTGACTGTCAGTTGGACTTTGTATATTCTTCCCAGATAGCCACAAAATAGAGGGATTAGGTGTTCCTAGATGGGCCATCTCAGGCAGGATCGGGGGCAGGGCTGAGCACAGACCAACTTGCAAATCAATAGTCTGTGCCCTGAAAACTCATAAAGGGTTTCACACTAGTCTATTGTACCTGTAGCCAGACTGGAGCCAGGCAGGGAGGCAGGAAATCCCAACACTTCTGAAAGGGGGGCTTCTAGAAACTTCTCCTACTTCAAAGAAGGTAGCAGGTAAAAAAGGGGACCCTCAGACTTACTCTTTAGTTCACTGTCACGACCTGCAGAAGAACTCTCAGAGGACTGCCTGCTGCTATGATCTGCTGTGCACTTCAGAAAACTGCTTTGCTGCACAAAGAAAGTCTGCTCTGCTGCCCAAAGCCTGCCCCACACCCTAGGGGTATGTCTTGGTGCTTGAACCCTGCACTTCATCTTGGATCCTGGACTTCCAGAGTAATTCCACTGGGTAAGTGGCAGGCCTTCTGATCAGAGCCTCAGGCGCAGAAAAGGCTTCAACCATCTTGAACCCACACCTGGACCCAGCCGGAGTGAGTCCTGACCCTCCAAGTGGTGCCTTTCCAGTACTGAACCCATTAGAAGTAGTGCGAAAGTTGTTCAGAAACTCAAATCCAAAACTTGGGATTTAGAAAATGTTTGGCCAAAAAGTGCCCTGAGAACCGAGAGAAGACCAGGCTCAACCTACTTGTCAATCCGCCAAAGGTGCATCACAGTTGGCCTGACTTTGTGGCATCTCCTGCTATGTTGTTCTCCAAAGCATCTAAATCCTGTTCAGCGGCCCCTTGGAGAAGGGGTATCTGGCTTCATGGAGCCCTCACAAGTTACAGCCTGCAGCTTCATCCTGCTGAAGATCTTCAGCTTCCAAAAAAGAGACTGTGTACGGATTAAGGTTTCTTCACTGTGACTTCCTCCAGCGGCTCCCCACCAATGATGCCTCCTCCTCGGACCTCGGCCTTGCCGCACTGAAAATTCAATTTCAGACAATTTTCTATGAAAATTCTTCTAAGTCATAAGATAAGCAGAGATTGAAACTGTTAGAAATTGGGTTCCTGGTTGCCAGAGGTACGCACCTTGTCAAAGGAAGAACCACAATTCTAGTCAGTGTAAGTCAGATATACACCCTAAATTAACCTGTGCTCAAACTATGGTAGCTTGGCGCAGAGCAGTCAGGCTTAATTTAAGAGGCACTGTGTAAAGTAGTAGTGCAACACTTTAAACTGTAAAACAGTGAAAACACTACATGAAAAGATACCATACCTGGATAGAAAGATAGAGCTTAATTTAATGAACAAAGCATGACCAAAATAACAAAAATCCAATACGTGGAACTTGAGTATTTCATTGTTAAGAATACACTGAAATGTAGTGCTTAAAACATAAAGTGCCAACCGGGTCTCTCTGGTCACACTAGACTGGGTCAAATCCAAAAGTTCAGGCCGACCGCAGGTCGGATACTGGGACCAGACTTGGCCCACTGAAACAGTACCTTGGTTCGCAGTTGCATCGACATTGAGAACGAGATGCGAGGAGCAAAGGAGACAATGTGTCGGCGTCGATCCTTCGCATATAGGCAATGCGTTGGGTCTGAGCCAAGCAAAGTCGGAGATGCGTCAGGTCAAGAGGCAAAGCACTGCACCGTCGGCGATGCAATGTCCTCGATCCTTGCAGTAGTGTTGATGCATCGTTGTCGCTAGAGATGCTCCGGTTCCGAGTGGCGCAAAGGCATCAGTGCTTGCATTTCTACTGCATCAGCACTTTATACCCACTTCCAAGGGCCCATGACTGGATTGGCACCACTCGGCAGCGCAGGACCTACAGATGGCAGAGTCCAGGTGCTTTAGCAGAGTGGTTGGAAGTCTTCGATGTCCCTGAGACTTTAGAACAAGAGGCAAGCAGACTAGCCCTTTGAGTCACTTTGATTCTTGGTTGGTGAGGTGCAGATCCATTCCTTCTCACTCCCAGGCAAGAGGGCAGCAAGCAGCAGGTCAGTACAGCAGAGCAGGAGTCCAGCAGAGTAGCAGTCCAGCAGAGTGGCAGTCCTTGTAACAGCACAGCTGTCCTTCTTCCTGGCAGAGTATCCAGAGGACCAGACCGGTACTGAAGTGGTGGTGCATGAGGTCCGGTACTTATAGCCAATTGTGCCTTTGAAGTGGGAGAGGTTTTTGAAGTGCACAGAGTCCCTGCCCTTCCTGCCCTGGCTTCAGACTCACTACAGGGGTATATGCAGCCCTTTGTGTGTGGACATGACACTGCCTATTCAGGTGAAAGTGTCAGCCCTTTCCTTCAAACCTGCCCAGGATGGCCATCAGGATGTGGATGGCCCATCAGTCACACCCAAGCTCCCTTTGTGTGTGGCTGTCTGTAGGGAATGCACAAGGCCCAGCTGTCACCCACCCTAGACGTGTATTCAGAGACAGGTAGAAGGCACCAAGGGCCAGATGTAGGTAAATTCAATTTTGCGAGTCCCTAATAGCGATTTTTACCGAATCGCTATTAAGGACTCGCAAAATTGAATGTAGGTGGGAATCGCAAAAATATTTGCGATTCCTTAATATTCCTTAATTGCGAATCGCAAATTGCGATTCACAATCAAGGAATACCATCCCATTCATTCCTATGGGCCAAGGGGCCCATCGGGATGAATAGGATTGCGCCCGCAATTTGCGAGTCACCAAGAGGCACTCGCAAATTGCGGGCGCAATTTCAAGGGTGCAAGGGTTCCAAAAGGACACCCTGTTGCACACCTGAAATGTGCATGTGTGCACATGTGGCGCACATACATGCCCTAAGGGCATGTATGTGTGCCACATGGCACTTTGTAAAAAGCCAAAAAGTGCGTTTTTGCAATGAAATCGCAAAATACCACCAACTTGGTATTTTGCGATTTCTTAAGGCAAAATCGCAATTTGCGATGCCTACCACCATAGCATTTAGGGAATCGCAAATTGCAATTCTCTAAATGCTTGCGCAAAATAAGGAATCGCAAGTTTGCGATTCCTTATTTTGCAAGTAGGTTTGCGCTCGCTATTTGGCTTCCTACATCTGGCCTACATTGGCTTCCTACATCTGGCCCCAAATGGCTAAAGTAAGAAAATGCAGACTTCACCATAAGTTGTGTTTTTAAATTGCGATTTCAGAGACACGAAACTTACGGTCCCATCTCTTTCAAATGTGAAATTACACTTATAAAATGTAATAAGGTAATCCCAATGTTATTTTATGGGAGATATAGACTTTGCAGTAGTGAAAAATGACTTTAAGTGATTTTCACTACCAGGACATATAAAACTTAAATGTACATGTCCTACTTTTTAAGTACACTGCACTCTGCCCTTGGGCTGTCTAGGGCTTACCTAGGGGGTGACTTATATGTATTGAAAAGAAAGGTTTGGACCTAGCAAGAGGGTTAACTTACCAGACCAACAAAGCAGTTTAAAACTTCACACACAGGCTCTGCAATTGCAAGCCTGAGACATGTTTAAAGGGCTACTTAAGTGAGTGTAACAATCAGTGCTCCAGACCCACTAGTTGCATTTAATGTACAGGCCATGGGCACAATGGGCAC
This sequence comes from Calotriton arnoldi, assembly GCA_963921515.1. Classification (NCBI taxonomy): domain Eukaryota; kingdom Metazoa; phylum Chordata; class Amphibia; order Caudata; family Salamandridae; genus Calotriton; species Calotriton arnoldi. The sequence goes on along the minus strand of CAWUFW010023660.1, from coordinate 41,737 downwards.
ATATAGTGCACTTTTCTAGGGACTTATGAGTAAATTAAATATGCCAATTGGTGATTCGCCAATGTTACCATGTTTTAGGGGGAGGGCACATGCACTTTACTACTGGTTAGCAGTGGTAAAGTGCCCAAAGTCCTAAACAAGCAAAAATTAAGTCAGCAAAAATAGGATGTCTGAATAGGATGACTGGCATCCATGGCGTGGAAATCACGCCATGGATGCCAGTTCTAAGAGGGACCAATCCATTCTTGTATTTGACTGCGCTTCCTTGCGGTGAGTCAAAACTGTCGACTTTGCCCCGGTCTCAAGCAAATAGATGCCGATGGTTGACACTTTGATCTTTTAGGCACAAGACTTCTCTTTAAACTTTAAACATTTTAGAACTCCAGTTCGACTAATTGGATTTTTGTTACTTTGGTGTCATTTTTCAAAATTGGTGTGGGATGTTTCTTATGTTGTCTTTTCACTTTATTGCTGTTTGTGTACTGCATAAATACCTTACACATTGCCTCTAAGTTAAACCAGACTGCTGCCAAGAGGGTTAAGCACAGGTACATTAAGTGACTTTAGTGGTTCATCCTGACCGGGATTGTGGCTGTTGCTTGAGCATGGTTTCACCCCCTCAACCAGCAACCCAGTTTCTCACACCCTCACTTTTAGGTCTCGCCGACAACAGCACATGTACTATTGCATGCAATATTTTTGGTTAGCTAAAAAAAACTTTAAAAGGACTGAGAGCTCGCCCATTACTTACCTTTGGTTGACTTCATAGACACTCCCATTTCCTTGCTTCTCATTGGTCAGCGTGTGCCGCCTTCAATTCCTCATCTTGTGTTTCTCCATTCCGTGAAGAGTGGACCAAGTATGCTTTGTTGCAGGCACCAGTGCCCTTCCACTGGTTCTGCACCTTTGTAGGTACATTTATTTTTAGATTTTTAGCTCTAGCACTCCATAAAAGTGCATGTGTTTGCAGGTTGTCTCCACCCCCTCCCTGCTCTACGTTTTTGCCGCGCTCCCCTCCCGTCCTCTTTTTACTGTCAATGGTATTGCCTGCCTTCTCCCTACATCCTTCGTGTCGCATGCCCCTCCTACCCTCCTCCCACTGTCCATTGTCTTGCTGCCCTTCCTGCCCTCTTCCTGATGTCTCTTGTCTTGCTGTCCCCACCCACCCTTCCTCCCGCTGTCCATCGTGGCTCACCTCCATCAGCCTTAACAAAAAGAGAACTATGACACAGCCAGTGTTGACAGCAACTTCGCCCTTTTTTTGTTACTTTTCTCTTCATTACAAAATTCCTTACCCAAAAACATCTTGTTAAGGTGGCTGTCATGCTCTTGAAATGAGAGACACGATAGTCACATCAAAGCTGATAGGCACATGCTAAACACGTGCGCTCACTTTTTAATGAGCAAGTTGCCTTTACTGTGTGTGAAAAGCAAACATGACACCCACTTTAGAAGGATAGGCCTTGTTCATTCAATACTGTCGTCTTGCTGCCCCCCCATTCTGATCTCTTCCTGCTGTCCCTCATCTTGCTGACCCCTCCCTACCTCTGTCCCACATCTTGCTGTCCCCTCCCACCCTCCACCCGGTGTTCCTTGTCTTGTTGCCCTCTTCCGCCCCACACTCAGACTCACTTGGCATGCTTCCGCATCCCACTCCTCCTCCCACTGTTCATGTTGGTCCAACCTTCCCCGCCATAATAAACAAGCACTGGCAAAGCCAACAGGTCTCTGCAATGTCCAAGCTATTGGCCTTGTCAATGTGAATGTCTTTTAGCCATGTTCCATGTTGTCTAGCAACAAATCTGCTTTTCATCATGACTAAAAGTCACTGAAAGCACAGAATCACAGGTTGTTGAGCCGATGCCAAGTCTCTTCACCCCCATGTTAAGTTATTTGTCCTGCCCCTCCTAACACAAAAAAAGCATTATGACGTGGCCTGCACCAGCCACAACATATCGCTTTTTTCAGTGACTTTCAGCCATTTCTCTCATGTGTCATGGCAACTGCATACTTATTGTGCGTGGTGTCCGATTCACAGGGTGCGACCCTCGGAGGTTGGGATGCACCCATAGTAGTGCCTCATTCTACCTCATATGGCTCTGCTGAACATGCGCCTGTGTGTGCGACTGGACTAGTCTCGTGTGACCCAAATCAATGTGCACCGGACATTGTGCCTCATTTCCAGGGAGGTATGGAATTTGCAACTCTTCCTTTTCTGTAACAGGAATTATCTGGTGCAACCCATAGTAACATGCACCAGTCATTGTGAATCATTTCCAGGGGGATATGGAATTTGCAACTCTTCATGTGTGTGACCTGAAGTGTCTGATGCGACTTGTACCAACGCACACCAGACCTTGTGCCCAGACTGCTTGGGTACGACATTGATCAATGTGTATCTGACGGGGTGCCTTCTGCATCCGCGAGGCTCCCCTGCGTAATTCCCTATTAATTGTTGCTCCCTTCCTGACCCTCAAAACGGTGGACCAACTGTCCTCTCCTCACTTTGCCCCTCTCATAGATATCGTGGTGCCAGGTAGTAGCGAGAGAGATTCACTGGGCTGGAGGAACAGTTCCGAGACAGTTCAGGATCGGGTCAAGAGACTGCGTGACTCCTTTGTGTTTTGAGACCTGTGGGTGACCTCCTGGGTGGCTGCCAAACACCGCTGTTTACGTCTAAACTCTTAATTAAACTTGTTACTTTCTCAACCTGTTCCTGAGAACCCAGACTAAGTGGGACCTGGGGATCTTCCATCCGGGGTGTCCCTTCCTGCACAAAAACAATCCTGCCAACAACGCAGACACCCCATGGTGCAAGGGTGCCTGCTTTGGCTCTAGGCACCATATTGTGCGCTGGTGCTGGCTGAAAGGACAGGAATGCACCGTATCTCAAAAATATAGTGTATTCCTGCCCTAGAGATTTGGTGTAGGGAGTGGGACAAAAAGACTTGCAGCGCTGCCCTGTGCCAAATCACTGTAAATGAGGCCCAGTGTTAGGCTTTTGACGCATTCCCAAGTTTACAACTTGCTGTAAATCTGGAAATGTGTCAAAGTCCATGGGTGTTGCGTGGGAACACCTACAGCAACACCCATGGAACGCCTCTTTAAAACAGAGTAAGGCAAGGCAGCAACTTGTGCTAGGTTGTCTTACACAACATCTATAAGGTCATGAAAAGCCACGCAGGGTGGCTTTGTGTGGCCTTGTAGATATGGCTAAGCCCTGTGCGCCATCGGAAAGTCACAAAAAGTGACGTTTCAGCGGTGCACAGGGCTTGTAAATGAGCCCCCAGTTTTAACGCTGAGGCAATGAGTGCTGTATAAATGCTGCACATGAGTTTGGAGAGATGCTGCAAGGCTTTGCAGGCCAAATGCTTCCTTGATAAATATCTCGAGGCTTAACTCATCCTCTCAACTGCCCAAGCGTGTCAACTGCCGAAGCTGCAAACACTCACACGTGTCACTTAGCAGCGGCCATGCCAGCCTTCTGCGGCAGCGGGATGCACAGATAAATCTGGCATTGTCAGCTTTAGTGAGATAGGATGGGCACAGCAAGAGATGTGACTGAGGTCATCCGAGGTCAAGCGCTGACCTGTACTGGCCTGGGGAGGGTGTGCAATGTACAAGAAGGATTGCAGCGGTGACCATTCCTGACAGGTGAGAAAACATTCGAACCAATCACAAGCAGGGGCCTTAATCTGAAGAATATATTATGTATTTATTTTTTAAAGTGCTGGCTTGTGACAAGAAGCCACGTGGTAGTGCTCAGTTTACCCCAGGTGTAATGAAGGCGCTCTTGTAAAATATGTATGTATTATACATCTTTAGGCGTGTCTATTGCAAAAATGGAAATGTATTAAAACACCAATTTCACAGAGAACCACGAAATATGGAACATATTTCACAGTTTACTGTGAATGTGAACGTTCCCAACATCAGAATGAGAACACACAAATCACTCTGCAGATGTTACCCATTGTTACGGCTGCTGGGTTTATGCGGTAAAGTTACCTAAATTAGGCGCACTACCAAATCTATATGGCTCATGATATGTTTTTAAGACTGCACACAAGCTCCAGCTGATCTGTCGACAAAACACTGGTATGTTCTCAAGAATCGTCTGTTCAATGTGGCTTCATATGTTCACAGCTGTCAATGACACATAATGCGTGTTTGTAAATTGTACATTCACTTTGAAGGGCTTCTTGGCACTACATAGCTGATGATGTATGTTACCTAACTCAATAGCACTCATTCAGCAGCTTCAGAAAGATGGAATGCTTAGGACTGAATGACAAGGGTTTGAACCTGTGACGTTGAAATCAGACAAATTCTGTCAGTGGTGGCAATAGACCACACCCCCAGACCTGGCAGTGACCCCTAGCTTCAAAGGGTGTGGTTCCTGGGTGCTGCTTCAGATAATCAATCACCAGTGGTTTGCTGATACCTACCGTACACTAGCAAGCTCTTATTTTACTATAACATGAGGGGCTCTCTTCCCTGCAACCACCCACCATTTACTGCAAGTCTCCATTACTCTGAGTCCAGGCCATCCTCCTCCTCATCAATGTCCTGACTCTAAGAGACCTTTACTCACAGAGGAAGGACTGTGATGATAAACATGGGCGAGGGACAGTGCTTAATTTGTGCCAGTGGTTTCCAGTGCTGGGCACCGCAATTAATTGTCAACACTGGCTCTTGTGTCCACCTGTCTCGTGGTGGCGCTGTTTGTCTAGTTTAGAGATGAGCACAACAGTTGTTTATTCATTCAAAGTACATTAAAAATTACTAATATCTGCTGCCCAGGATATCCTTATAGCTCTGGGGTGCTGGAATAGTCTGAAATGTCACACTTGTAGGAGAGTGATGGTTAGTAGTTGTGTAGGTACTGTCATTGACAGCCCTGGAGGGGCCTGGCACTTATTGCTTTACAAATTAAGCACTGACAAGGGGGTAATGTCTAGGTTACTTACAGTGATCTTCATTACCCCAAGGGCAAGCTCTCTTCATGGCAATCTTTTCTTTATTAAGTGAAGACCCAAATAATAAGGATGCTGATATGCAACATAGGCAAAGGGGGTAAACCCCCAAATACTCACTGATAACCCTGAGTGCTTCAAATCATGCTCAGGCTGGCTTTGCTAAAGAGACCTTTCACTCCCACTAGAGCACCCCTAGGGTAAGTCCTGAGGGGTGACTAAAGTGGGAGGTGAAAGGCAGGACAGGTACACATGTGTGTACCCTGCCCAGGTAGTGAGGAATACCTATGTGTGTTTTCACTGCCTATGAGGCTTGTTCTCCCCATAGGTTAACATTGGAGAAGGGTGGAAATGACTTCAGGTCCATACTGTTTGACAAACATAATGATCTTAATCATGAGTTGTTGGGTGAATGCAAACAATTCCCACAGACTTGCACGTGGAAACTGAAAAATTGTAGCTTCATAAAGGTTACTGTGTTACAGGTTTGTCACTGTAGGGATGGACATATTTTGTTAAGATCAATTGGGGAAAACAAGCACCTGGTGTTTATTGTTCAGTATAATATGAGCTTGTGTTATGAATGCTCAACTTTCTATCATTATTAAACTGAGCAATGTGCAAACTACAGTGATTTAGTTGAGGAGGTGAGTACACCTCTCAAATAATAACCACAACCTTTGTCAGGGTGAACCCTCAACGGGACTAAATTAACCTTAGATCAATCAGCTGGTAGCTAAGGCACATATCATATAGGCTTAATTTAGAGGCAATGTGTAAAGATGTATGCAGTACCAAAACAATAATAACATCAAAACACTACAAACAAAAAATCCCAAACCAATTTAGAAACACCTAAATGGCAAAAATCCAAGAAAGAAAACTGAGGTTATGAATTTTTAAAGTTTAAGGTTAAAAATTGAATCAATAAGCATTAAGCTCCAACCGTGGTCAGTTTCAATCCGTTGACAGTTTTACGTTCACACTTAGTCTCTGAAATGGAAGTCAAATATCCTCAGTGGTTGAAGGCCGCAGGATGTAGGAGAAGAGGGCTCCACATCCTCGGATAGCTGCAGGATGAGGTTTTAGTGAAGCTTTTGGCTAGGCCTGGGCAGAATTCAAATTACGCCTGAGTAATCAGAGTAAATGTAGTAATTCTGTGTTACTCTTTAATATGGAATGACCAATTAATTATGTGATTACTACCACTTGCCTGATTAACAGAATTTGGGAGAAAAATGCTAGAGCGAGAGCACATTTAGCGAGTGCAAGTGGCCATTTGAACTCGATATTCTTGTTCTGCTCAATTAGTGATATTTCTTAGTGCAAAATGCATCCTTGCATCCATTTTGGACACAAAGGGGCATTTTTGTGCTAAGAAATAGTGCTAAATGCAGAATTACTCTTCTCATGCAATTCTGCGTAATCTCACTGAATTCTTAGGTCATTTTGTGTGATTACATGACATGGAACTATGCAAGTTATTCCCACCCCTACATTTGGTAGGAAATCTCTGAGTGTGGCAAATTTGAATTTTGTGCCCAAGGAAGGTACCTCGCCAGCTGGATACATTTGGCACTTTAACCCATTGAAGATTTCTATCTTGGGACTTTGTTGCTTTTTGGAGCATGGACTCTTCCAGTGGGTCAAGGATGCAGATGTAACTGAAGAGGGCCTCAAAAGGCAGGATACCTTCTCCATGAATTGGATTTGCTGCTGCAGAAAAGCTCAGAGTGGGAGCAACCTAAATCTTGGCAGGTTGGTGTTGGCCCTCTGGATGTTGTTGAAACCAAAATGTTTCTAAAATCCTGGATTCAAGAAAGTTTTGGATAAGTACACTTGACACCAACCTTGAGGATAGCACTTGGGAGTCACTTCTACTCCAGCAGAGGCCAGCAGCAGGGTCCACTGCACTTCCAGTTGGAACTGGTCAGCAGAGCTGATGCTGGGAAGGTCTCTTGTTGCCTGCTGTGTCTATTTATGAACAGGAGATCAACCTACGACCTTGGAGTCCACTCACTTTTTTATACTAGATACAAGAGAGTGAGCAGGTCCAGTCTTCCAGGCTCTTCTCACATCACTGACAGCATGTCCAGTCCTCTTCTGTTCTTCCGCATGTCCAGAATGTGTCTGAGGAGGGTACTTTGAGTGCCCTGTTTATGTCTGGCCCCAGCCTGTGGATGGGGGTAATTTTTGGCCCCTCCCTGGACAGGCTCAATCCTCTCTACTTTTGCAGCATTTCTTATGTGCCCTACTGCAAATGATCCCACAATGCCCCTCTCTGCCTAAATTCAAGAGGGTGAATCCCTCTCCCATTGTGTGGAGCATGTATGCCCACTCCAGTGCTGTGGAAAGGGAAAGGAGCAATAATTCCCCTGGGCTCAGTCTAAACCAGTTCTGGGTGCATTTCCTCTCCCAGTGGGATTGGTGCCTGTCTGATTGGGGGAACAAAGGAAGGGCCCTCCCCAGGCACCTGCTAACATTTACCTGTGACAGAGTAGGCCTCTATGACATTGATCAAGTTCTTGGTTACAACCCAGATGGCTATCCTGCCAGAGAAACAGAACATTTCCAAGCTAGGCTTTTGTATTAGCTCTGGGAGTAGGTTAAAGGAAGCTATTCAGTTGCCAGGTGACGGTTGGACTCATGAAACTCGCCATTCACAGGCTTTAGACGTTGAAAATATAACTTTCTAATAGTACATTTTCCCAAATATGTATTACAAATCCAACTCACTGGTTAATTGGGCTTGTAATAAATATTTCAACATGTTCAATAATAACATTTATAGCAGCGTCCTTGCTGGAGATAACATTATAATATTTAACATTGTATCAAAATGTTTTTCTATGGAGTAGCCAAACCTGTTACAGTGAAAATAACTTTTGGGTACTTTTCACTGTGTTTAATATTAAACATTTACATGTCTATCTTTTAAATACTGTGCATCCTGGCTTATGGACTTATAGCCCTATATAGGAGTGACATATTAATATGTAAAAGGAATGTTTAGGCCTGTCAAAAGGGGTTATTTTGACGAGTTGAAATTGCAGTTTAAAATTTCACAGCCAGGCTACACATGATAGGCCTGCAGTCATGTTTACATTGTCACTTTAGCGGGTGGCACAATGAGTGGGGCTGTTCACTTGTGACATTTAATTTACAGGACTTTGGTACAGTTTTGTACCATATACTAGGGATTTGTAGCTAAGTAAAACATGCCAATTTGGGGGATTCCACTTATATCATGTGAAAAGTTGGAGCACAGGCAGGGGTAAAATATACTGAGGTCTACAACCCGTAAGAACAGTTAAGGCAAAAATCCAGGGGTACACCACTCAAAGATGGAAATTTCCAACAATTATACATAAATGCACACAGCTGGAAGTGCAATAATATTTGCTGCCTTCGCTTCTTTTTCACTCAGAAGGTGCTCCTAGTTATGAAACTTTCAATAAACCCTTGATTTCAAAACATTGGAGAACAGGGACACAAGTGAGTAACAAGATTGAGGGCCATATCATCAGTATAAACCTATACCTCTCGATCACAAGTATATTACTGGCTGCTTACAATACAGATATGATTAATGGACCTTTGAAGGATATTGATCTAAGCTACTTTTATTGAGAAATATCTGGTACTTGACCATTGGACCCACTGATGTGTGCCAACAACTTCCCCATATGTCTTTCTGAGACCTAGAAGACAGTACTTAAAATCCTATCAACAGTGGCACGATTGTGGGAAGACAGGCTGGTCCAGTTGCATCTAGAATTCTGGAAAAGCAATTGAGGAAAATGCATAATATGAACAATTGGCTCTTATGACAGTGAAAAAAATTCAAAACAACCAATGGGGATTTCGCTACTCACAGCACATCTCAGATAAACTGTCCAACTAAAAGAACTCTTCAAAATCATTGATGAATTCTATTACTTGGACTTCACCTAAACCCACACTCTCAGAAACTCTACCAAACAATGACACTGTTGTATCATACTTCCTTTTGATAATAGTGACCATCTCCACTTGCCAGTTATGCTAAAGCTTGCTTCTGTCACTGTGCAATCAAAACTCTGCTCAAATTTATTTCCATAAAACTGTCATTATTTGCAGACTGCACTCAATTTTAATATAATCAACATGGGATGAGACAGACAGAGGGGCATATTTACAAGCCCCTAACGCCACCGTTGCATCACTTTTTCAGCGTTCCAGCGGCGGACCTCTCTACCCCATATTTACAAGGCATCATTAAGCCACTTAACGTGGCTTAATGCCACCTTATAAATATGCTCCTTACTGCAGCAGTCCGCTGCGGCAAAGTGGGCGGCCCTGGGTGTTGCTGTGGGCATTCCACCGCAACACCCATCACTTTTAGAAGCTGCCCCATATTTACAAGGATGTGGCAGTGCCAAAAACTAACACCAGGTAAAACCTGGTATTAGGATGGTGAAATAATTATTAATTTCTCCTAGTATTTTGCTCTTTCTATGTGCATTCTGCAGCACACATAGAAACAGTAAATCGCCTTTAAAGATTGTTTATGTGCAGGAATGTGTCCCCTGTAAACAATCGCCCCTACAGCGCAGGCACCCATGCAACATGGCGCAAGGGTGCCTGCACTAGTGCTAGGCAGCTTTTTTAGCACTAGGGGAAACACAGTGGTTTGCCGTATTTTTGTGAAAATGGTGCATCCCTACATTTTAAAAATGTCAGAGTGTGGTGTTACCAATTTTGAGATAACACCCTGCTCCGATATTTTCTTGTACATATCCCCCAGAGTTTGTATTAGACACTAATGCACAAGACACTCAAGAAAGACAGCATGTTTCAGGGTTCCATGGGATTCTCACAAGACTAGCGATGGTGGTGGTTATTTAGGTTCATTACTAGTTCCTCATGTTTCATAGCATTCTTTGATGGGCAATCCAAATACTTTCACGCAGCAGCCGGATACTGCCAGAGTTAGGAATTCACAGTGCTTCACTTGCATTAATCAAAGACTTGCTGGATAGAGAGAAGAATTCTGGTAATAACTTAAGATCAAGGATTTAGGCTATTGATATTTTCTAATTATTACTGGAGTCATTATCTTAAAGATAATGAACTCTGAGAGTAATCCTCAATCAGGGCTGACTTGTTTATATTTTCTTTGACTCACCTGCAGTAATAAGATATTGACAAAACATAATTGCTTGCTAACAAGCAAACGTTTATTCATTAAGTGACATCTGATAAACATGTTCGGACCACAAACTTAATTTACAAATCACATAAGGAAGTTATAATATGGAAATGAATTTGTATTTCTGGTATTTTTTAACATGCATTTTAGAGGTTTCATCTTTATTTGGGCATTAGCAATTCCCAGAGGTTCCACCACATATGCAGTGGTGAGCGTAAAGAGATTGTCACAAGGTTTACTATATGTCATATTAGGAACAATGACTTGGAATTTCAATGGCAAAATATTAAGAGTTGTTCTTTTTTTAGATGAAAGGGCATCTGCAGAGCAGGTTCAGCTCGGCTGAAAGAGAAGGCTGGGTGAAGTCCAATTTCAGGAATTCATTGATTATTTCATGTTGCAAGGTAGCATGCATTACCAATAATCAGCGCTCTGTGCAACATCACAATGAAAAGTGTGATATGGTCTTTAAAATGTTACATACGATGTACACCTGTCATTTCTCATCACAGCGCTACATTAGTCTGCCTAAGGCCAATTGTTTCACACTTGTGTCATGGTGCAAGGGGCCTGGGAGTACAGAAAACATCACATGCCTGAGGCACGATTCAGGCATGTGATGATAGATACCTCTGACTTTCAACATCTAGACAGCTCAGCCTTGCAAGGTGACTAGCTGCATCCCATATTAATACAATGTATACATATGTGTGCCAAGAGTGGTGAATATGTTTAAAACACTGTGATATCCAAGTATTTAGAATGAAATATGGACTGTTGGTAGCTACACTATATAAAATGCAATTTTCAAATCGTTGTCTTGTAGGTGGACATGTACCATTCGACCTGGGTGAAGTTGACACCTTCCGGGACCCCATTGCAACCAGAAAGTGTAATGAGTACATGGATGTAGCTCTGTCACAGCTGTGTGTGATCCATGTGAGTTGTAACATTGTGATGAGTATGGGGAGGTATCAATCACCTGCTACCAAATTACAGTCAGTTTGCGACCACAACAGAGTGTAGGGGCAATGCTAGCAGGCCCACAGGATACATGCATTTTTACATCTGTGGTGACGTTTGCATATCTATAGTCTTGATGCATTTGGCACATGAACCATCATCAGATGTTCAAAACAATCAAATTTGGTCATACCACACAATGCTGTCTCCACCTCCAGCCAGGAAGCTGCACCAGAGAGGACAGAACTGGTTTTGACTGAGCACAGGACTTCTCTGCCACCAGAGAACAAAGGATTTTGCTGTTTAAATATTGGGGCCCAGACCCCAAAACTTTAGATTACTTTGGACTTCAAGAGGAACCTCTGCCAAGGAGAAGAGCTGGAAGAACCTGGAGGAGGAGTACTGCCCCTTTGCTGTGTGCTGTCTGAGGTTGGCCTGCAGTAGCTGTTTATGCCAAGGAGAGGAACGGTGTATGTATCCTGCTTGAGAAGTGTCTCCAAGGGCTTGGAAGTGGAGCTTGCCCCCTGTTCACAATGTCTCAGGAACAGCAAAGACCTCACCATCCTTCTGGGCACTATTGCTGGAACCGCTGGATTCAGTCGCTGCCCTGAAGGCCCCGCAGAACGCATCATCGCACTTTGCACCGCATCCTTGGTCTCACTGATGCCATATGGATGATCTTCACTGAGCCGTTGCTTGCACCACCTCCTGTGGGCACCGCTCTCTGCACAACCTCATCTCACCCTGCCTGGACGTCACCGACACCGTTGCTGCCTGACCGGTACATCGACTGGCTCAGTCGCCTGCAGCGCAACCTGCCAGTACCGCATCGAGCACCTCCTCACCCTGCACCGTAAGCCTTGAGCTCACTGACGACGTCTGGACGACCATCACAGAGCCGCTGCCTGCACCGCATCGTGAGGGCACCGCACCCTGCACCGCTTCCATTTGCTTGCAACGCAACCGCAACGGTTGCCCTCCACGGACTCGCACCAATGTGTCGGCCGCAACGAGAAAGGTACTGTTCATGAGTCTGTTAACGCTTTAGCTGGCCCGTACCAACACGGTTGGCTGGAACTGTTAGAGTTTGTTGTTTCAGCATCAAGGCACTTATTTTTCTAAACTGGTGTGGTGTTCATTTGTAGTGTATTCACGGAATTACTGTAGGTGTGCACAAATGCTTTACACACTGCCTCTGAGATAAACCTGTCTGCTCGTGCCAAGCTACTAAGGGGGTGAGCAGGAGTTAGAGGCATGTTCTGAGGGGTCCTGTATAGCAGTACACAAATTAAGGGTACCAACAGAGTGTGTGTATATATATATATATATTCACTGAAAAAACCATAGGTTTCAGACACGTTATAGTTACAAATTAGCATTTAAAAAACCTTTGAAATTCACTGAAAAAACCATAGGTTTTAGGGACAGTTATAGTTACTTGGACATTGCACTCGTACAAAACCCGTGAAATTCCCCGTTATAGTTAGTTCAGCTAACTATAACTCGCGCCCCGCAATGCACTGCTGATGACGTCACATATTACATCACTCATGACATGGTCAGTGACATCACTGATGACATCACTGATGACATCTCAAATGACATCACTGATGACATCATCCAGTGACTGTGTGTTTCTGTAAAGTTTAAATATTTTTAAAATATATAGGAAAAGACGTATTGAAGAATGAGTGGGTGTCTAAGTGTCTGTATGGATGATTTAGTAGGTGCGTGACTGACTCTATAAGTGAGTGATTTAACGTATCTTACTGAATGCATGGGTTAGTGACTAAACTGGGTGTATGTCTGTATCCGTCTGTCTGTTGCTGTGTAAGTGGCTGCATGTGTTTGTGAATAGCTAAATGATTTTCTATATGAGTTATTGAATGCTTGTCTGAGTATCTGTATGGGTGCCTGAGTGTTTGTGTGGGAGGGTGTGTGCAACTCTGTGCATAGATGTGTGAGTGGGTGATTCACTGGGTGGATGGTTTCAAGAGTGCATCTGTGATAGACTGTATGGGTGGGTAAGTGTGTGTAAGAGTGTGTTAGTGAGTGAATGTATGTCCCAGTGGTACATGTGTGAGTAACTACATATGTGAAAGGCAGTATATATGTGTGTTGGAGTATATAAATAGCTATAAGCAAGAGTGAGTGATTGTGATAGTGGCTGTATGGATGATTGTGTGCTTGTATCAGTGATTGTATAAGAGCGTAACAATGTGCTACTATTTGTATGAGTAAGTGAGCTGGTGTGTGTATAACTGTATAGGTGAGTAAATGGCAGTGTGTTTAATTATTTGCATGACTGACTAGGTGTGTGAGTATCTCTATGGATGAGTGGCGTTGTTTGAGTGTCTATATAGGAGTAAGAGTGCATATGATAGTCCTGTACTGAGTGACCGTAAGTATGAGTGACTGTACGGGTGAGTGAGTGGATGTGTGTGTGTAGACCTAAGAATCAGTGAGTGGGTATGTAGTTATTGGTGTTGGAGTGTCTATGGTTTTGCGAATGGCAGTCTGTAATTTAGAGTAGGTGTATCAAAGATTATATTAGGGTGTGAGGAGGTGCATCAGATTATCACGTGGATGATGTCATCAGTGATGTCATTTGAGATGTCATCAGTGATGTCATCAGTGATGTCACTGACCATGTCATGAGTGATGTAATATGTGACGTCATCAGCAGTGCATTGCGGGCGCGAGTTATAGTTAGCTGAACTAACTATAACGGGGGAATTTCACGGGTTTTGTACGAGTGCAATGTCCAAGTAACTATAACTGTCCCTAAAACCTATGGTTTTTTCAGTGAATTTCAAAGGTTTTTAAATGCTAATTTGTAACTATAACGTGTCTGAAACCTATGGTTTTTTCAGTGAATTTCAAAGGTTTTTAAATGCTAATTTGTAACTATAACGTGTCTGAAACCTATGGTTTTTTCAGTGAATTTCAAAGGTTTTTTAAATGCTAATTTCTAACTATAACGTGCCTGAAACCTACGGTTTTTTCAGTGAATTTCAAAGGTTTTGTAAATGACAATTTTTAAAAGTATTAATTGTTATATTAATTTTTTCATACTGATTTACTACATTTTTAGAAACAATTTTTTTTACATATTTTATTTGTCAAATTACATTGTAATTACATTATACATTACATTACAAAAAATACTTTCTCAGAATGAATTACTTTAGTTTAAATACTTTGCAGATAGGCAATAGACTTTTAAGTACAGTAGTTACAGTTGTTGCAATGGGCAACACATTTTCAAACACAATGCAACATTCAGCTCAATGTGAATTTCTAGTTAAATGCAATTAGTTACTTTATGGATTACTTTTGTAACCACAGGACTGGATCCTAGATTCAGTCCTGGTACATCTCCTGTAAACAGTTGAGTAAAAGCGTTTTGGTTACAGTCGTGATTTTTAAGGAATATTATTGTATTTTAAAAGTTGACACTGAAACTTTTTCTCATAGAATCACCAATGTTATCCTATGGAAGGAAATTCACTTAGCAGGTAAAAACTGTTATCGTGACTTTTTCTTACTCAGTGTTGGATCCTGGATCCAGCACTGGTGCATCTCCTGTAAACAGTTGAAAGAATGCGTTTAAGTCATACAGGCGATTTTTAAGGAATATTTGTAGTTTGTGAAAATCAACACTTTGAAACTTTTTTGCTGAAAACCAGTCAATGTTAGCCTATGAAGGAAATTCAAGTTACCGGTAAGTACGGTTAAAATTACTTTTGAGGATCAGTACTGGGCTGAAACATGCAGCACTGAGGTCTCTCCTGATAACAGGTGAGTAAATCGGAATTCGTATTTCGGCTGATTTTAGAGGAATATTTTAAAGTTCCAAAACTCCACACTTAGAAGAATTTCCAAGTGAAACCAGTCAATGTTAGCCTATGGAAGGAAATTCAAGTTACTGGTAAGTACGGTTAAAATTACTTTTCAGGACCAGTACTGGGCTGAAAGATGCAGCACTGAGGTCTCTCCTGATAACAGGTGAGTAAATCAGAATTCGGATTTCGGCTGATTTTAGAGGAATATTTGTATGTTTCAAAATCAACACTTAGAAGAATTTCCAAGTGAAACCAGTCAATGTTAGCCTATGAAGGAAATTCAAGTTACCGGTAAGTACGGTTAAAATTACTTTTCAGGATCAGTACTGGGCTGAAAGATGCAGCACTGAGGTCTCTCCTGATAACAGGTGAGTAAATCGGAATTCGTATTTAGGCTGATTTTAGAGGAATATTTTAAAGTTCCAAAACTCCACACTTAGAAGAATTTCCAAGTGAAACCAGTCAATGTTAGCCTATGAAGGAAATTCAAGTTACCGGTAAGTACGGTTAAAATTACTTTTCAGGATCAGTACTGGGCTGAAAGATGCAGCACTGAGGTCTCTCCTGATAACAGGTGAGTAAATCGGAATTCGTATTTCGGCTGATTTTAGAGGAATATTTTAAAGTTCCAAAACTCCACACTTAGAAGAATTTCCAAGTGAAACCAGTCAATGTTAGCCTATGGAAGGAAATTCAAGTTACTGGTAAGTACGGTTAAAATTACTTTTCAGGACCAGTACTGGGCTGAAAGATGCAGCACTGAGGTCTCTCCTGATAACAGGTGAGTAAATCAGAATTCGGATTTCGGCTGATTTTAGAGGAATATTTGTATGTTTCAAAAATCAACACTTAGAAGAATTTCCAAGTGAAACCAGTCAATGTTAGCCTATGAAGGAAATTCAAGTTACCGGTAAGTACGGTTAAAATTACTTTTCAGGATCAGTACTGGGCTGAAAGATGCAGCACTGAGGTCTCTCCTGATAACAGGTGAGTAAATCGGAATTCGTATTTCGGCTGATTTTAGAGGAATATTTTAAAGTTCCAAAACTCCACACTTAGAAGAATTTCCAAGTGAAACCAGTCAATGTTAGCCTATGAAGGAAATTCAAGTTACCGGTAAGTACGGTTAAAATTACTTTTCAGGATCAGTACTGGGCTGAAAGATGCAGCACTGAGGTCTCTCCCGGGCCACTACTTGTTTCTGTCCCTCGGTTCTACCGAGGGACAAAATGGCTGCCAACATTTCCCGAATCGGAATGTTGACAGCCAGCTGACAGCCAATTAACATGCAGCTCGTGATCGGGACGGTGCGCGCAGGGTGCGCTGAGGGTGCGCTAATCCTCCGTGCCCATAGATATATATGTACTATATATATATTATCTACTGGCGGTCGCCAGTAGATAGTTATAGTTACAACCTATTATCCATAGGAAATCCGCGACATTCTATTTGAAATAACTCTCTTGCCGGTTGACGTATCTTCGCAAAATTTTCAAACTTCGTGGGGCGCTCCGGTCCGCTCCTACCCTGAAAGTCTCGGGGTGATACGTCAAGCGGGGGCCGAGAAAAAGGGGGTCCCAAAACGCGTTTTCCCCATGCATTTTCCCATAGGAAACTTTAGACACGGCTACAGCCCGAACTGCTGAACGGAATTACACCAAATTTGGCAAAGAGGTAGTTCTTGGTTCAGAAAGAACCCTTTTTGTTAAATGGTGTAAATCCGTTCAGTAGTTGCTGAGAAAATCAAAAAGTAAAAGTACATATATATCTATGGGCACGGAGGATTAGCGCACCCTGAGCGCACCCTGCGCGCACCGTCCCGATCACGAGCTGCATGTTAATTGGCTGTCAGCTGGCTGTCAACATTCCGATTCAGGAAATGTTGGCAGCCATTTTGTTCCTCGGTAGAACCGAGGGACAGAAACAAGTGCGCAAAGCGCACAAAGGGGAGGGTAGAAACACCCTGACCCCCTAGGTTTGCTCAGGGGTCCCACAAGGACCCCCTGGGCAAAAAAAATATTTTTTTTTTTTTAAAAATCGGCAGGATGCGCTCAGGGTGCGCGAATCCTGCCGAAAAAAAATCGAGCGCGGTCTCCGCGCTTCGATGTTAATGGCCCCCGGGCGGCCCAAGTCCCGGGGGCATGGTGGGGGATAATTTAATGTGTGGGGGCCTCAAAGGGCCCCCAAGCCCCGGGGACCGCCACCCCCCGGGGCTTTTTTAAAAATGGTGCGGGAGGGCTCTGAGCCCTCCCGCAGCCCCGAGGACCACCACCTCCCGGGGCTTTTTAAAAAAAATTATTAAACCTGTGTGGGGGCTCCAGCCCCCACACGCCCTGAGACCACCACCTCCCCGGGGCACTAAACATTTTAATATGGGGGTCCGTTACGGACCCCAGAGCCCGGGGACCACCACCTCCCCGGGGCTGTGTACTGAATGGGAGGGGGGCCGCGCGGCCCCCTCCTGGAGCCCTTGATGGCCCTGGGGACCACCACCCCCCAGGGCCGGCTCCTGCAGTGTCCCGGGGTGCCTACCCCCGGGACACTGCTGTTTGCAATGACAGGACGGGAGCCTCGCGGCTCCCGTCCTGTCATTACAAACTGCTTTGGATATTGGAAGAGAGAGCAGGAAACCTGCTCTCTCTTCCAATATCCAAAGCCGATTGCTTTACACATGGGGAGCAGCATGTTAGCTGCTCCCCATGTGTGAAGCAATGCCGGCACCCTAGGGACGCGGGGAGCCGGCGGGACTGTGGGGGATTGGGGACCCCCCACAGTCCCCAACGAGAGGCCAGGCCCCGGGGGATGGGGTCCCCGGGGCAAGTAGTGGCCCGGGAGGGGGCCACGCGGCCCCCCTCCCCAAAAAATAAATAAATTAAAAAAAAAAAAACGGAATGGCCGGCCCCGGGGATGGGGTCCCCGGGGCCTTAAATGGCCAAAGGAGGGGGGCCACGCAGCCCCCTCCAAAGAATATAAATAAAAACGAGGCCATGCCCCGGGGGATGGGGTCCCCGGGGCCAATACAGGCCCAGGGAAGGGGGGCCACGCGGCCCCCTTCCCGTTTTTTAAAAATTACAAATTAAAAAAAAGGGGTAAGGCCCTGGGGGATGGGGTCCCCAGGGCATAAAAACAGGAAAAAGGAAGGGGGGCCACACAGCCCCCTTCAGGGGACAAATTTTTTTTTTTTTAAAAAACGATCGGCCCGCAGGCCCCGCCCCTTCCTTCACCACTCTGCAAACGCGCCCCTGGCGCGTTTGCAGAGAGAACGAATTCCCCTTGAATACTGGGGGTCCCTGGGGGCCAACTAGCCCACCAGGAACCTCCAGTATGCGCCAGGGGCTGCGTTGCAGAGAGGTGTAGAGAGGCCACACCCCTTTTACACCTCTCTGCAACGCAGCTCTGTGGCGCTTTGAGGTATATGGTGGGCTAGTTGGACTCCGGGGACCCTCAGGATTCAAGGGACTTAATCCCCCAACTTAAAACGCGCCACGGGGCGCGTTTGCACAGTGGTGAAGGGAGGGGCGGGGCTTCAGGTGACATGTGTGCAAACAGGCCCCGTGGCGCGTTTTAAGATGGGGAATTAAATCCCCTTCAATCCTGAGGGTCCCTGGGGCCAACTAGCCCAACAGGTACATCCAGAAAGCGCCACAGAGCTGCGTTGCAGAGAGGTGTAAAAGGGGTGTGGCCTCTCTACACGTCTCTGCAACGCAGCCCCTGGCGCATATTGGAGGTTCCTGGTGGTCTAGTTGGCCCCTAGGGACCCTAAGGATTCAAGGGAACTTAATCCCCCAACTTCAAACGCGCCACGGGGCGCGTTTGCAAAGATGTCACCTCAGGCCCCGCCCTCCCTTCACCATTGTGCAAATATTCCTCTAAAATCAGCCGAAATAGGAATTCCGATTTACTCACCTGTTATAAGGAGAGACCTCAGTGCTGTATCTTTCAGCCCAGTACTGGTCCTGAAAAGTAATTTTAACCGTACTTACCGGTAACTTGAATTTCCTTCATAGGCTAACATTGACTGGTTTCACTTGGAAATTCTTCTAAGTGTGGAGTTTTGGAACTTTAAAATATTCCTCTAAAATCAGCCGAAATACGAATTCCGATTTACTCACCTGTTATCAGGAGAGACCTCAGTGCTGCATCTTTCAGCCCAGTACTGATCCTGAAAAGTAATTTTAACCGTACTTACCGGTAACTTGAATTTCCTTCATAGGCTAACATTGACTGGTTTCACTTGGAAATTCTTCTAAGTGTTGATTTTTGAAACATACAAATATTCCTCTAAAATCAGCCGAAATCCGAATTCTGATTTACTCACCTGTTATCAGGAGAGACCTCAGTGCTGCATCTTTCAGCCCAGTACTGGTCCTGAAAAGTAATTTTAACCGTACTTACCAGTAACTTGAATTTCCTTCCATAGGCTAACATTGACTGGTTTCACTTGGAAATTCTTCTAAGTGTGGAGTTTTGGAACTTTAAAATATTCCTCTAAAATCAGCCGAAATACGAATTCCGATTTACTCACCTGTTATCAGGAGAGACCTCAGTGCTGCATCTTTCAGCCCAGTACTGATCCTGAAAAGTAATTTTAACCGTACTTACCGGTAACTTGAATTTCCTTCATAGGCTAACATTGACTGGTTTCACTTGGAAATTCTTCTAAGTGTTGATTTTTGAAACATACAAATATTCCTCTAAAATCAGCCGAAATCCGAATTCTGATTTACTCACCTGTTATCAGGAGAGACCTCAGTGCTGCATCTTTCAGCCCAGTACTGGTCCTGAAAAGTAATTTTAACCGTACTTACCAGTAACTTGAATTTCCTTCCATAGGCTAACATTGACTGGTTTCACTTGGAAATTCTTCTAAGTGTGGAGTTTTGGAACTTTAAAATATTCCTCTAAAATCAGCCGAAATACGAATTCCGATTTACTCACCTGTTATCAGGAGAGACCTCAGTGCTGCATGTTTCAGCCCAGTACTGATCCTCAAAAGTAATTTTAACCGTACTTACCGGTAACTTGAATTTCCTTCATAGGCTAACATTGACTGGTTTTCAGCAAAAAAGTTTCAAAGTGTTGATTTTCACAAACTACAAATATTCCTTAAAAATCGCCTGTATGACTTAAACGCATTCTTTCAACTGTTTACAGGAGATACACCAGTGCTGGATCCAGGATCCAACACTGAGTAAGAAAAAGTAACGATAACAGTTTTTACCTGCTAAGTGAATTTCCTTCCATAGGATAACATTGGTGATTCTATGAGAAAAAGTTTCAAAGTGTCAACTTTTAAAATACAATAATATTCCTTAAAAATCACGACTGTAACCAAAACGCTTTTACTCAACTGTTTACAGGAGATGTACCAGGACTGAATCTAGGATCCGGTCCTGTGGTTACAAAAGTAATCCATAAAGTAACTAATTGCATTTAACTAGAAATTCACATTGAGCTGAATGTTGCATTGTGTTTGAAAATGTGTTGCCCATTGCAACAACTGTAACTACTGTACTTAAAAGTCTATTGCCTATCTGCAAAGTATTTAAACTAAAGTAATTCATTCTGAGAAAGTATTTTTTGTAATGTAATGTATAATGTAATTACAATGTAATTTGACAAATAAAATATGTAAAAAAAAATTGTTTCTAAAAATGTAGTAAATCAGTATGAAAAAAATTAATATAACAATTAATACATTTAAAAATTGTCATTTACAAAACCTTTGAAATTCACTGAAAAAACCGTAGGTTTCAGGCACGTTATAGTTAGAAATTAGCATTTAAAAAACCTTTGAAATTCACTGAAAAAACCATAGGTTTCAGACACGTTATAGTTACAAATTAGCATTTAAAAAACCTTTGAAATTCACTGAAAAAACCATAGGTTTCAGACACGTTATAGTTACAAATTAGCATTTAAAAAACCTTTGAAATTCACTGAAAAAACCATAGGTTTTAGGGACAGTTATAGTTACTTGGACATTGCACTCGTACAAAACCCGTGAAATTCCCCCGTTATAGTTAGTTCAGCTAACTATAACTCGCGCCCGCAATGCACTGCTGATGACGTCACATATTACATCACTCATGACATGGTCAGTGACATCACTGATGACATCACTGATGACATCTCAAATGACATCACTGATGACATCATCCACGTGATAATCTGATGCACCTCCTCACACCCTAATATAACCTTTGATACACCCACTCTAAATTACAGACTGCCATTCGCAAAACCATAGACACTCCAACATAAATAACTACATACCCACTCACTGATTCTTAGGTCTACACACACACATCCACTCACTCACCCGTACAGTCACTCATACTTACGGTCACTCAGTACAGGACTATCATATGCACTCTTACTCCTATATAGACACTCAAACAACGCCAATCATCCATAGAGATACTCACACACCTAGTCAGTCATGCAAATAATTAAACACACTGCCATTTACTCACCTATACAGTTATACACACACCAGCTCACTTACTCATACAAATAGTAGCACATTGTTACGCTCTTATACAATCACTGATACAAGCACACAATCATCCATACAGCCACTATCACAATCACTCACTCTTGCTTATAGCTATTTATATACTCCAACACACATATATACTGCCTTTCACATATGTAGTTACTCACACATGTACCACTGGGACATACATTCACTCACTAACACACTCTTACACACACTTACCCACCCATACAGTCTATCACAGATGCACTCTTGAAACCATCCACCCAGTGAATCACCCACTCACACATCTATGCACAGAGTTGCACACACCCCTCCCACACAAACACTCAGGCACCCATACAGATACTCAGACAAGCATTCAATAACTCATATAGAAAATCATTTAGCTATTCACAAACACATGCAGCCACTTACACAGCAACAGACAGACGGATACAGACATACACCCAGTTTAGTCAATAACCCATGCATTCAGTAAGATACGTTAAATCACTCACTTATAGAGTCAGTCACGCACCTACTAAATCATCCATACAGACACTTACACACCCACTCATTCTTCAATACGTCTTTTCCTATATATTTTAAAAATATTTAAACTTTACAGAAACACACAGTCACTGGATGATGTCATCAGTGATGTCATTTGAGATGTCATCAGTGATGTCATCAGTGATGTCACTGACCATGTCATGAGTGATGTAATATGTGACGTCATCAGCAGTGCATTGCGGGGGCGCGAGTTATAGTTAGCTGAACTAACTATAACGGGGGAATTTCACGGGTTTTGTACGAGTGCAATGTCCAAGTAACTATAACTGTCCCTAAAACCTATGGTTTTTTCAGTGAATATATATATATATATTCATCCAAACTCTGCATAAACAGTGTGGCGCACACTCGAGTAAGAATTAAAAGGTTACTTTATTATAGTCCCGTGCTGAACAAACGCGTTTCGGCCATGACGGCCTTCATCAATGTCAAACGACAATGTGTCCATAAAGTTTAAATACCTTTCAAATAGTTAACATGTGGCCAAAAATCGAATAGAAAACGGACTTACCAAAAAAGCATATTATTTTCTGGTAACAGTGGCGGCCATCTTACAATGGATACATAGAGAACCCATATGCTATAATTTATATGTGTATCTCTTCTAAGGTCCTACGTTTTGTTTAATAACTATATGAAATTCGATCAGTATCTATACATAACCATAAATATCAATAAATACAATAAATACCATTGGTTATCTATACACATCAATAAATAATACAATAATTAATAAATATTGATGAACATTATTAAAATCCCATTAGAACCTAAATGTGGATATATAAAAAATTTCTTGTGTATTCTTGATTGAAATAAAGCCCTGAATGGGCTAAATGATCTATCCCATAATAAGATCCCAAACAAATCAACATATCAAAAGGTGGCCGCCTTAATATCCTCAATAAGCTAAATAGAATCTGTTTCCTATATCTGTCTAATATACTCTTTGCTTCTAGCTTTTTCATATGGGTCCGTTTCTTACATCTGGCCATCACTTTTATAAAAAAAAACAATTCAAAATAAGACAAGGATAAGATAAAGAAAAACAACTGAAGAGAAGAAAATTTGAACAAAAATCTCTCTAAAATTTTTAGGATTATTTTGTCCAGAAATTAATCATACAAATCATTTTACAACATTTCTACCACTTTTTTGTGTGTTTTTTTGTGTGTATATGTATGTATATACCGTTTTCCTCTAGGTCTATCAATGAGAAAAAGTGTGACCAGAGGTGAGGAGAAAGACAAGAAGGCAGGAGGGGGTGGGGGGAAAGCAAAAACTCGTCCAGGTGAGTGAGGTAGAAAATCTATAGAGTCTATTACATGTGAATAGTTACTTGTTTCATTGGGCTATTTCTTTATATCTGAAATATGCCTTCTTTTAAAACATATTCTAATACACTCCATTGTGCTTCACTATTGTCTATTAATCTATGATTTTAGTGACAGACTCTTATTATATTTTGTGGAGTAAAATAAAATCAAATACAATCGCCATGTACATGTTATTGATCTAGCCTACATGTATCCACAGTTCCTCCTCACAATTAATACCATAGGGGGTAAGCATGCGTAAATCCACTATATATTTGGACTCCAATTGTCTCAACATTCTTACCCTATCACCCCCTCTTTTTGGCGGAGGGACATGATCTATACAGAAGAATCTCAAATGTTGACTATTGCTATTGTGATATTTTGCAAAATGTCTTGCGACCGGATAGCTGTTATCTTTTTTGGTGATCGCATGCATATGTTCCAAAATCCTCTTTTTCGTCTGATGTATCGTGCTTCCCACATAACGTAGGTTGCACGGACACAGCAGACAGTACACCGTAAATTTGGTGTTACAATTTAGGAGTCTTCCAATATATCTGATCTGTTCTCTGCCTGGCACCTGAAACTCTTTCACAGTTTTGCTATTTTTACACGCCTTACACTTAAGACATGGATAAAAACCCTTGATATTACTCAAGCTTGCTTCTGTTTTGTTATAGTGAGTGTGCACCAGCATGTCTTTTAAAGAAACATTTTTCCTATAGGTTATACTCGGATGGTGCGTAATTTGTTTTCCAATTATACCATCCGATCGAAGAATGTTCCAATGTTTCCCTAGAATCTGGCGTATTTCTCCAGAATCTGTGGAATATGTCAATATCATTCTGGTCGTCTCATCTTCACTAGATCGGGCTGTCTTGTTAAGTAGTTCTTTTCTATCTCGTTGATTCACCTTAGTTTGTGCTGGTTGTAATACCTTCTGTGGATAGCCCCTCTGAGCAAAGCGACTCACTGCATGCTTAGCAGCTGTGTCATAATCCTCTCTGGTTGTACTATTCCTTTTGAGGCGTAACAGCTCTCCATAGGGGATGCTGTTCACAAGACACCGTGGGTGTTGGCTGGTGTAATGCAATGTGGCATTACCCGCTGTAGGTTTACGGAACAATTTGGTTTTCAGTTGATCTCCATCAGAAAAGACCATCAGATCCAGATATGCTACCTCCTTTCTACTAATTGTTCTTGTGAAATGGAGGTTGATGTCGTTGATATTAAGACTATCTATATACTGGTCCAATTCATTTCTGGTACCCGTCCATACGAAAAATATATCGTCAATATAGCGGGTCCAAATTGCTATCCTCTGTGCCAAGACCTCATTGATGCCTGACCAGGCCACGTGCTTCTCCCACCAGCCCACGAACAAGTTCGCATAGCTGGGGGCGAAGCACGTGCCCATCGCGGTACCCTGTTTTTGCATATACAATTGATCACCAAATGCAAAAATATTATTATGCAGGCAGAATGTCATAAAGTCCACGATCATCTGACTATGTTCCATATATTTTAGGGCCCTGGTTTTCAAAAATGTTTTCACCGCTTCTACTCCCTGATTATGATTAATACAGGTGTACAAGCTGGAAATATCAAGTGTCACCAAGAAAAAGGAGCTGTCCCAGTTAATATTGTCAATCATCTTAATAAAATCTGTGCTGTCTTTAACAAAAGAAACCAAATCATACACAAAGGGGCATAAAATACAATTCACTAAGATCGAAGTATTTTCTAAAAGGCTTCCCTTTGAGGACACTATAGGTCTACCCGGCGGCCTTTTTTCATTTTTGTGTATCTTAGGGATGTGATTAAAAGTTGGAGTAACAGGGTAGTCAATTTTGATATATTTATACTCATCCTGACTCAAAATGCCCTTATCCCGCCAAAAATCAATCATAGAATAAAATTCTTCTAATACACTTTGCTTGTATTCTTTTTTGGAAATCTTTACATAACAATTAGTGTCACTTAATTGTCTTAGGGCTTCTTCTTCATAAATCATAGTGTCTTGTATGACAATATTTCCGCCCTTGTCAGACGGATTTATCACTATTGTCTGATCTCCTTGCAAGTTCTTAATTGCCTTTCTTTCTGCTAGAGTAATATTGTGTTGTTGTTTATTCTCTTCTTTATGTTGATCTCTTAATTTATCCAGGTCTTTTATGACCACTTCATGAAAACTGTCAATCATGTCAAACGCTGTTCTCGGGATGAATCTGGACTTTCGTTTAAGATGGCTACTCATCCCAGTTTGTGCTAAATCAATTTGTTCCAGAAATTCCCTATCATCCATAGCTCGTGAACTGCCTTGATCCAAGGATTCGCTTTCTAGGTCATGTAGTGCTCGTAACGCTGGAAGATCACTTCCCTGTAATATATCTGTTGGTTCTATTGTGCGTTCCTCTATAGTTCCCAATTCAGTCGCTTGACCTTGAAATAATTTCTTTAATTTTAGTTTTCTTATGAAAAGATAGAGATCAATTCTTGTCTGTACGTAATCCCATTTATTTGTAGGGCAAAAAGACAGTCCTTTGTGTAATACTTGTTTTTCTGTGTTACTCAGTTCTCTTTTAGATAGATTCACTATTGTCAAATCAGTTTGATTTATTTCTTGTTCAATCCTCTCTTGCTCCTAGTTAGCCTGGGAGTGTATTGTCGCTTTTCTTTTCTTACTCCTTCTGGTTTTCCTTTTTCTTGTTCTGGTGGTCGGGTTCTTTGTGGCAATTGGTGCCATGATTGTTGGATTATTTGGTATTCTTGGGGAAAATTTATCCTTCCTCCGACATTCTCCGTTAGACTAGTACTGGCATTTCCTCCTTCTGATTCAGATTGTTCTGTGTCCAATTCGGATTGTGAAGTGTCTCTTGCTGAGGCCATGTTGGTTTTCTTTGCCTCTTGGATTGATTTTCTTGGTAGATCAAATTTTTTCGCAAACGTTAGAACCCTGCCCGACTCATAATCATTTTGGTCTCTGACAAATTTCTCATGTTTGCGCTTTCTAATTATTTCCTCGTATTTCACCAATCTCTGCTTCATTTGCTGTCTTAAGAGTTCAGCCGTCTCTTTGGCAGAGTCTTCTGCGATAAGGTATATATATAACATACCACTACCCATCCCCACATTACTATCAGAAAAAGTAAATCCCTGAAAGATATGATATGTAGAAATTTGATTTCAAGTCAGAAAGATGGGAGGATAGCATCAAGATGGATGACTTTGTAACATGCAAGAACTGTAAAGCCTATAGGTCCAGCACAAATGTACAGTCCTTTAATATCCCTAACACAACTAAGAAATTCAGGATTACTTAGGGTCTTTCATGTAATTCTGAATTTTGCACATATGCCCTAACAAGCCCCTGTAACTTATATTATGTTGGGAGCACGATCCACAGAGTTAGGAAATGGATATTAGAACACATGAGGGCGATTACATGTTGTGACAAACAATACCCGGTGGCCAGGCACTTTAGGGAACACCTTACAGACAACATAGATGTTTAGCAATGGGACATCGTTTTCATTATACTTGGTTTTAATTAGTCCTTTGCCTTTTGATGGGGATGATTGACTATTGCTTTATAGGATGGGTAAGTGTCTTTATGTCTACCAGTCATTTGTGACTGAGGATTAACCCACAAATGTGCCTGCACCCCGCATGTGGTTGAACGGCATTGACAGCCCACTTAGGGGGAATCCCATAACCCACTTGGGTGGCAGACAGTCATCTGACATATCATTGCACATGGATATGGCAGCTGTGCATGGGCATCACTCCGTCGCATTCCAGCCCTCTCCCCCCTCATGAGTGTGTTTGAGTTTGTAGTAATGACAGTCCACTTGGGCTAGATGTATTGCAGCAGTATTAATGCATACACCTATTTATGCACTTTGCAATATCAATAGATTGAATTTATTCTTTTTTTCGACATGTGAATTTCTCTTTGTCATTTGCTGTTGTTTTATCAGAACACTGTATTATTATTCCTTTACGAATTTGTAATGTGGTTTAGTCACAAAAGTATTGGACACTGGCTAGTACACAATTTGGGGCATATTCTCAAGGAACTATCGCCGAGTTACCAGCACTTTATCACAGCCAAAGTCACGATAAATATATCGCCCCATTCACAAGCTGGTGTTAACAGCCGATACCACCAGATTACCCGCGATAGCAGCCGCAAAATACATCGCCACAGAAGACCACGGCAACTATCGCTAAGGAGATGCAGAGTAGGCGTTCCTGAGCAAAAAGCCGCGACAACACCACACCACAACATTCTCAACGACCAGCCAGATCGACGATAAGAACACAAAACATGCGATAAGGCGCGTTAGCAGCAGGAAATTAACACCTGCTCTGACCTGGTGTAAAGTCGGACGACAACCGGCACCATCAAAGGGAGCACAGCCCAGAGCCACACATGAAGAACAACAGATGCCATGGAGCCACTCACCATGCATCCCTGAGCCCCGAGAGGGCAACAACACCCACCGCCACCACCCCCAGGACCCCCCCCCCCGGGGCCCCACTCCGGGCACCCCCCACCTCCTCCCGGACAAAGAAATGGCACAACAACGTAACAAAATCATGCACAAAACAATTCGCATGAAGCCGCACAATCACAACACCTAACATACATCTGTGGACAGAAAAAGGAGATTCAGACATCCATATCATGATAGACAAATAATACGTTTATTACAGAACAAAACCAAAACAAGAATACTGAAGAGGCATGGCGGGTCTTCTCAGGACAATCTGCAAGTCACAGCCTGCAAAACAAAAATCTAGATAAGAATGTGTCATGCGCTCATAAAAGTACAGAGAGAGAGTGCGAAAGAGAGAGAGAGAGGGAGAGAAAAACAGAGGGAGAGAGAAAGAGAGAGGGAGGGAGAGAGAGAGAGAAAGAAAGAGAGAGAGAGGGAGAGAGAGAGAGGGAGAGAGAGCGAGGGAGAGAGAGCGAGGGAGAGAGAAACAGAGGGAGAGAGAAAGAGAGAGAGAGAGAGAGAGAGAGAGAGAGAGAGGGAGAGAGAGAGAGAGAGAGAGAGGGAGAGGGAGAGAGAAAGAGAGAGAGGGAGAGAGATAGAAAGAGAGAGGGAAAGAGAGCGAGGGAGAGGGAGAGAGTGCCAACACTGCGGACCCAGGCCTCACCGCTCACCTGCTGCCACCGGTGTGTCTCCAACCACGTGCCGGTATACACTGGAGTCCCCCAGGTCCCTCACCTGAAACAGTTTCCAGAGACATGAATGGCAGAGACCATACAGTTGCACACGCCATCATCGCTTGCCCACCCCTGCGCACACAGGCTGCTGCACCCCAGCCCCTCCCGCCGCCCAGCGGTGGCTGCCCGCCCCTGCGCAACCAGGCCCCACTGCTCACCTTCCGCCACCGGTGTGTCTCCAAGAGGGCCCACCACGTGCCAGTGGGAGCTACAAGCCCGGGGCCCGCGACCCTGGCACCCTCCACATTATGCAGCCAGGCACCGCGGGCCACCAGGTCACACACCTGATTCTGGGTCTTTATTTCGCAATGGCAGAGAACACTTCAGTGCACAGGGCATCATTGCAGGCTGCACACCCGCTCAGCCCAATAGGTGCCACTAACTCTGTGAACCGCGAGGCGACGCCACATGGCGGGAGGCACGCACTCCCCACTGGCTCTGCCCTACACTGCGGTCCAGCAGGGCTCACACTAAACCTTGCCAGTTCTGACCGCCAGGACGATGCATCATCGCAGGCTGCACACCCGCTCAGCACTTCAGGTGGCCCTATCTCAGTGCACCGAAAGACACGGTCCAGTGGCGGTGTGCCTGTGCCTGCCGCAGTGTATCCGGCGCCACCAAGTCTGGGCACCGCTAGCCATGGACCCTTTATGATTGAGTCCCGTGGTGCGGACGCCATCATGTCACCCCCGGCACAGTGCAATGTGAGGTGGCAGGGCCCTAGGCCCTCATGCATAAATGAGAACCACACGGAGACAGCCAGTTAGAGAGTGGAAATGGCATCCAGCACGTGCGCCAGGGCCTTTTTATTGGCAGGGTCACATGTCCTGTGACGCCTGTGCTGGATGGGTGTGGTGTGGTTGTAAACCATCCGTGAGGGAGTGGCTGTGGCATGCTGACAACTAGACCTGTGAGCAGCAGATCCCTACAGGGAAGACCTGGGACATGTAGCCTTGTCATCCCCACCTGTGAACGTAAACGGAGTGGGCTGTCATTGCGTATGCCAGTCCAGCGTAAGGGTGTGAACAATGACCCCGGGGCCCTGGGCGTGGTTCCGTGCTGGGCCGGACAAGGAAGTGACTAATGGATGTGTCGCTGTCGAAGTGTCGGCGCCACACGGACCGCAATCGGCAATGTGTCACCCTGTGACCCAAGTCCCACAACATGCGCAACATGGACGTAAGGGGAGGTCACTGACCCTACATTCATACCTACTTCCACACTTGAAAGATCATAGACATGAAACATCTGTGTAAACATGAATGCTTATTGCACATTCAGTGGTGTGTTGCAGCTGGAGCAGTACAGGGCCATGCAGACCCCACTCTGCATCGTTGGCACGTGGAGGGCCAGCCAGTGTCCCTCAGGGAATGACGAGTACATCGGGGAAGGAAGAGTTCAGTCCACAGTCTGATATCTGTGTCATTGGTGACCAAACAGATTATGGCAGTCCATGTTGTGGTCCAAGGTGAGTGTCGCAGAGTGCATCGGGGGACAGTGGAAGGTGATGATGCAGAGGGCAGAACCAAGCAGAAACAGGCCACATGGCGGAGATGGATGCTACCGCTTCCTTCTCACCACCAAGGCGGATTAATCTGCATCTTCGTCCTCTGCTGTTGCATGTGCCTCACATGTGGGTGGTGGTGTTCTGTCTCCAGCACTGTGTGGCAGTGACACCCCAGGGGCCGGAGGTGGAATATCTGCCACACTGTGTGGCACTGACACATCAGGGGCCGGAGATGTGGATGGGTTGGTAGCAGCAGCATGCATCAGCGCCAGGCCTTGTGGCAGCAATGCCATGAGGATGGTCTTTATGTCATTGAGGGACCCAGCTACCACTCGCTGATGTGCAGCCATGGAAGCCGCTCTTTGCGTCCACTCCATGTTCTCCATGAGCCTCCACATGAGTCCCAACTCCCGGGCGAGTTCGCTGGTGGCACTCTGACTAGTCAGTAGTTCTTGCCTCAGAGTCAGGACTCTGGCGATGTCAGCCATGGTTCATTAGAGAGCATGGAGCAGACTGTGGGTGTCCGTTAGGGACTGTGAGTGGTCCCTGATGGGACTTAGACACCCACGTATGGCGTCTAGTTTGTCTGCCATGCGTTCGAACCCCACCTGCACCTGTTCAGCCAGCTTCTCCTGGCACCCCAACACACAGCGTTGGAAGGCCATGTGTTCGTCGTGGGGGTCCTGGGAGGCAGCCATGGTGGTGGGTGCTGCCTGCTGTGTGTTCTGTGCAGGGGTGGGTTCTCCTCGTAGCAGCTGGGCTGGCCTGCTCCTGGAAGTGGGCTGCGGAGGCTCTCCACGAGCTGTTGGAGGGCATCGGAGTCGAAGGTGTGGTGGTCCTCTTCGTCATCAGAGAAGAGAGGTTGGGAATGCTCTGCAGGGGGTGTTGGATTTCCTCCTGCAATGTGAAGGGGAGATGCAGTTTAACAATGTGTTCACATGTATGTTGATGCATTGTACATGTTTACATTCAGACTGCATGACAGTGTACATTGTGACTGTGTGTGGGGAGCTGCCTATTTGATGTGGGACAGTGGACATTCCGACAACTTCACGGATGTGTGTTTGTACTTGTGCATTGTCAACTCACATTTCCCTGCATTGCCAAATGTCATTGGCCAGTTTCTACGCACATGCAGCACCAGTTGTGTCCCCTGTTCTGTTGTGGACGTGTTGCGGTTTGTATCGCATCGTTGTCAATGTTGATGTGCTCTGCATGTGATGTGTGTGTGCCGCATTTAGGGTGGGTAGCCCCTGGAGCTCAGTTTTGGCTGCACCTCATCACTTACATGCGGTGTGGCTCTTGCTTCTGTGCTTATTCAATGCTGAGATGTTGCATGCTTGTGTGCATTGGTCTCATGGTGGGAGTTGTGGGTCTGGGGCATGGTCTGTCCGCAGATGTGCTATGCTTAATTGTGCATGTGTGCCATTGTGCCCATCTCCCCCCGTCCCCCCAGTCCCTGTTCGTTACTCACCCTGTTGCTGTTGTGTCAGGTCATGTTGGAGCAGTGTCCGGGCCCCCAACTCCTGCCACCGTCTCCCCACTGATGACTGTGGACACCATTTCCTCCATCTCGTCCAGCTCCTCCTGTGGCGCTGGACTGCCACCTCCAGTCTGCATTGCTGCCTTCTGGTTGTTTGTGAGTTTCTGCTTGGTTTTGCGCTTCACATCATTCAAGCGCCTCTTGACCTCATCCATTGTCCTCTTCAGCACTCCGACTGCATTCACCTTGTCCACAATGGTCTGACATATTCCATTTTTAGTTGCCAGTGACACAGTGGGGGTGACGAACAGTAGTTGATGGTGTTCTATCACCTCCGTTATCAGGATCCTGTTTTCCTGTGGACTGAACCGCTTCTTCCTACTCTTCTTGTCCTTGCCCTTCCCTGACCCCGAGGTCCCAGGCTGGTCCTCCGGGGGGCTTGTGGGGTTCTGGTTGTCCTCTGCACTTGCTCCGGCTGCCTCCATTGTGCTTCGCTGTGGTTTGGCATTTGTTTGTGTTTTTTTTCGACTTTTATGGTGCATTTTCCCGCATGACGTGTGGGAATTGCAGGCCTGTGGCTGGTTTTCGCTAATTTTTGTATCGCGGTTGGCGTCATCGCAAGATTTTTCGCGTTGGTGTTTCGCATTTTTGCGGCGTTGTGTTGATTTTAGCGTGGTCATTTGACGTGTTATCGTGGGACTATCACATGGTGCCGCCTGCTTGAGAATTCCACGTTGACACGGTGTTATTTTCCCGCGATGGACTGCGATGTGAAGAGTTGCGTTAAGCTACTTTTGCGGTAGTTATCACACGTTCTTGAGAATATCCCCCAATTTGTATTTCAAAGTACAAGGGTATCCTCCATTATGGAGTGGGAATTTCAGGCTACTATAAGATGACACTGATGTGAATTTATAACGTCTGCAGTCCTGCACCTATGTTTAGGACACTTTGCTTGGTTTATCAGTCTGCTTTCACTTGCGAATTGCACTCGTGATCAAGGGAACCGTCGTTCCTGAAACGCGTTGAGTTTGCTGCCAAGGGATTAAATATTATAATCACTGCTCCTGGAGTGCGCGTGTCATTTTTTGTGATCTACTAAGGTTCTTTGCTGTTATATATATATATATATATATATATATATATATTCCAAAAACGGACTCCACACTGCTCTCAGCAAGAATCCCACAGCACCGGAGAAATGACGATCCGCAGGTCAGTTTTTAACCATTAAAGTGCATTTATTTGGTACAACAACTGTGCAAGCGTGGACGGTCTACGCGTTTCTGCTCCTGCCTTCAACTGGACCATAGAGTCCCACCGTCCAGAACATCTATTTAAAGTGACAGAGTGCAATGTGATCCCTCATTTATTTCTAAAAATGTACTAGACTGCTAACCCTCATAAAACATTCTTTAGTATTCATAGTTTTTAGTAACTGCCATTTTCAGTATGTATTCATCGTTCTATTTGTAAAGTACTCATAGCAGTGTAATTCAGAGGCAAGGTTTTCACACGTGCAATATTGATCTTGTTGTTACTCGAGATTGTTTTTAAGAAGATAAACCAAAAATATGCAACATTTCATCTGTATATAAAAGAATTCAATCAGATATTTAAGACATTGTGATCCAAAAACACGGACTAAATAATGAACATATATCTGTAAAGTACACAAAAGTTAATTACATTATAGTCCATCATTTTTAAAGTGCTTAGTGCGAGATCTTTGTGCAAAATTGGATATTCAATTTGGTTTCTTCTACAGTATTTCCAATAATTAATGAGATCATTTCATGTCTAAGAAAATATGTATATGTATATATAGCTGCCATATGAAAAAAGTGCTTTATATAGTGCATTCATGTTGTACATCATCTTCTTCTTTCATTTCTGTTCCATCTGAAGTAGAATATATAAATGTAAAGCAGAATTATATAAATATTTTTCACTAAAAGGTCTTAAAAAAAAGGGTCTCGTATACTGGAATATTATTGCACCCGATCCATTATTGCACTAGTTTCTTGTTTTAGATTCAAAGTCCTTCATATCTCTTCTTTTCTTTAGAATCTTTTCTGTTACAACTCCTTTCTTTTTCTTTGGCACGTTTTATTGGATATATTTTATTGTGTCCACTTCATTCCTTAGAGATGTACGTGCAATTCAGCATCCAAGTTATGACCAAATGGTTTTTCTGTCCCTATGGCTAATATGCATCTTGATTCAGCTTTTCTCAGCTCCAGGGTTCTATCCCCTCCTCGTTCTTTCATTTTTATCATTTTGATGCCAAAATATATCAGAGACTGGTTGTCTCCTGAGTGTGATTCTGCAAAATGTTTCGCCATGGGATATGAAAGGTCCTTATTTTTTATTGCTCTCAGATGCTGTAATATTCTTAGTTTTAATTTATTGATGGTGCTTCCAACATATTGTTTCTTGCACGGACATTCTAGGATGTATATCACATATTTTGATTCACATGTGATGTGATCAGTGATTTGTTCCACTTTTCCATTTTGGAGATGATAAGTTTGAGTGTTCCGACCGTGTTCACACGCCCTGCATTTTGGGCACCTCCAAAATCCAGGTGTGTTCAGCCACGATGTACTTACTGTAGTCTTGTTCTCCAAGTGACTGTGTGTCAGGAGGTCACCCAATGATGCTGTTTTTCTATAGGTGATTTTAGGGACAGACGGCATATATATATATATATATTATCTGCTGGCGGTCGCCAGTAGATAGTTATAGTTAGGACCTATTTTCCATAGGAAATCCGCAACATTCTATTTGAAATAACTTTGGCGCTGGTTGAAGAATCTTTGCGAAATTTTCAAACTTTGTGGCCCGCTCCGGTCCGCTCCTATCTTGAAAGTTTTGGGGTGATTGGGAAAGCGGGGGCCGAGAAAAAAGGGGGGTCCCAAAACGTGTTTTCCCCATGCAATTTTCCGTAGGAAACTTTAGACACAGCTACAGCCCGAACTGCTGAACGGAATTACACCAAATTTGGCAAAGAGGTAGTTCTTGGTTCAGAAAGAACCCTTTTTGTTAAATGGGTAAATGATGTAAATCCGTTCAGTAGTTGCTGAGAAAATCAGAAGTAAAATCACATATATATCTATGGCGGCGGAGGGTCCGCGCACCCTGAGCGCACCTTCCCGATCACGAGCTGCATGCTAATTGGCTGTCAACACTCCAAATCAGGAAGTGTTGGCAGCCATTTTGTCCCTCGGTAGAACCGAGGCACAGAAACAAGTGCGCAAAACGCACTAAGGGGGCAGGGTAGAAACACCCTGACCCCCTAGGTCTGCTCAGGGGGTCCCACAAGGACCCACTGGCCAGAAAAAAGCATTTCTTTTTTTTTTAAATTGGCGGGATGCGCTTAGGGTGCGCGGATCCCGCCGATAAAAAAAAAAATCGAAGCGAAACAAGTGCGCAAAACGCACTAAGGGGGCAGGGTAGAAACACCCTGACCTCCTAGGTCTGCTCAGGGGTGGGCCAAGTCCCGGGGGCATGTGGGGGGTGGGTTTATATTTTATGGGGGGGCCTCTAAGGCCCCCCAAGCCCCGGGGACCGCCACCCCCCGGGGCTTTGAATTATAAATGGTGCGGGAGGGCACTTGGCCCTCCCGCAGCCCCGGGGACCGCCACCCCCCGGGGCTTCTTTTTTTAATTTAAAATCACCTGTGTGGGGGGGCTCCAGCCCCACATGCCCCACATGCCCCGGGGACCGCCACCTCCCTGGGGCACTAACAAAATAAATGTGGGGGTCCGTTTCGGACCCCCGAAGCCCCGGGGACCACCACCTCCCCGGGGCTGTGCAATTGAAGGGAGGGGGCAGCGCGGCCCCTCCTGGAGCCTGTGGTGGCCCTGGGGACCACCACCCCCAGGGCCGGCTCCTGCAGTGTCCCGGGTGCCTACCCCCGGGACACTGCTGTTTGCAATGGCAGGACGGAGCCTCGCGGCTCCGCCCTGTCATTGCAAACTTGCTTTGCTTCATTGAAGCGAGAGCAGGGAAACCTGCTCTCGCTTCAATGAAGCAAGCAGATTGCTTTTCCATAAGGGGAGCTGCATGTCAGCAGCTCCCCTTATGGAAAAGCAATGCCGGCTCCCGCAGGACACGGGGAGCCGGCGGGGCCGTGCGGGGATTGGGGACCCCCTTCGGTCCCCAACGAGTGGCCAGGCCCTGGGGGATGGGGTCCCCGGGGCTATTAGTGGCCTGGGAGGGGGGCCACGCAGCCCCCTTCCCCCCAAAAAAATAATAAAAATAAAAACGTAAAGGCCGGCCCCGGGGGATGGGGTCCCCGGGGCCTTAAATGGCCTGAGGAGGGGGCCACGCAGTCCCCTCCAAATATTAAAAAAAAAAAAGGGCATGCCCCGGGGATGGGATCCCCGGGGCCAATAGAGGCCCAGGGAAGGGGGCCATGCGGCCCCCTCCCGTTTTGTTTTTTAATAAAAAAAAAAAATAGAAAATACTCAGGCCCCGGGGGATGGGGTCCCCGGGGCCAAAAGTGGCCGAGGGAAGGGGGACCACACAGCCCCCCTCCCATAGAACAAATTTTGAAACAAAAAAAATAAAAGACCGGCATCGTGCCGGAGGCCCCGCCCCCTCCCTGCAGCACTCTGCAAACACGCCCCCTGGTGCGTTTTAAGAAGGGGAAGTAATTCCCTTGAATACTGGGGGTCCCTGGGGCCAACTAGCCCACCAGGAACCTCCAGTATGCACCAGGAGCTGCGTTGCAGAGAGGTGTACAGAGGCCACGCCCTTTTACACCTCTCTGCAACGCAGCTCTGTGGCGCTTTTTGGAGGTGCATGGTGGGCTAGTTGGACTCCAGGGACCCTCAGGATTCAAGGGGACTTAATCCCCCAACTTAAAACGCACCACGGGGCGCGTTTGCACAGTGGTGAAGGGAGGGGGCGGGGCTTCAGGTGACATGTGTGCAAACAGGCCCCGTGGTGCGTTTTAAGATGGGGAATTAAATCCCCTTCAATCCTGATACGAAAAGCTCCTCCCGGGAGATCCGCCCGTTGTTTGGTGGCGCGCTGAGCCGGTAGACGTCAAGCCGACCAACGTATTCCACAGATCAGCAAATAATAGCGCGCTCTCAGACAAAGTTTGGAAAGCAGTGTTGATTTATTTCCTCAGAATGTTACGCGTTTCGAAAGTTACACTTCCTTGATCATATATATCTATATATATATATATATATATAGAGAGAGAGAGAGACAGAGACAGAGACAGAGAGATTTCCCTCCATCTAGAGAAATTCTGCACTTGAATCTTGGGACAACACTTTCATATATACACATATATATACATATATATGTGTATATATATCTATCTATAAACATCTATAGATATATCTATATATACATATATATAAGAACTTTAATTCTATTTCCTAACTATAATGCCCCTCTAACCTTTGGGGTTTTCAGTGAGTTTCTCCATTTTTTTTAAATTTATTTCGTAACTATAACCACCCTGTAACCTTTGTTTTTTCAGTGAATTTCAATGGTTTTTCAAATTTTATTTCCTAACTGTAACCTTTGAGAGTGGGTGTGTGAGTGGCTGTATAGATAGGTGAGTGTGTGCGTGAGTTTCTGAGTGGATGAGTGAATGGGTACTTGAATGTCTGAGTGGGTCTGTGAGTTGCTGTGTGAGTATCAGAGTGGGTCTGTGAGTGGGTCCATAGGTGTCTGAGTGGGTCTGGGAGTGGGTGTGTGAGTCTCTCAGTGGATTTGTAAGTGGGTGCATGAGTCACTGAGTGGGTCTGTGAATGGGAACATGAGTGTCTGAGTGGGTCTGTGAGTGAGTGGATAAGTGTCTGAATGTGTTTGTGAGTGCCTGAATGGATCTGTGAGTGGGTGTGTGAGTGCCTGAGTGGGTCTGTGAGTGGGTGCGTGAGTGCCTGAGTGGATGTGTGAGTGGGTGTGTGAGTGTCTGAGTGGGTCTATGAGTGGGTGTATGAATCTTGGAATGGGTCTGTGTGTGGGTGCATGAGTGTCTGAGTGTGTCTGTCAGTGGAGTCTCTGAGTGGATCTGTGAGTGGGTGTGTGAGTGGGGCTGTGACTGGGTGCATGCATGTATGAGTGGGTCTGTCAGTGGCTGCGTGATAAAAAAAAGTAGAGGGGCACATGGGAGCAGGTTCTCGTGCCAGCTCTT
This sequence comes from Calotriton arnoldi, assembly GCA_963921515.1. NCBI lineage: Eukaryota > Metazoa > Chordata > Amphibia > Caudata > Salamandridae > Calotriton > Calotriton arnoldi. The sequence continues at coordinate 4,000 of CAWUFW010023660.1, read as the reverse complement.
CAAGTGACAGCATTCCTGTCCAGCTTGCCTGCATTCCACTACCCTCTGCTACCTTTGGTTTTGTGCCTCCTCTGCTCATTTTCTGCTTGTTTTTCTGCCTCTTCACTCCTTGCTCCTGCCCTTCATTTAGCCTCTTTTTGCTCGTTCTCCCTGGTATTTTGACCTTTCTGCTCGCTCCTGACCTTTATTCTGCCTCTTGCTGTTCGTTTCTGACCTCTATTTTGCTTCTTCTCTTTTTTATATCACGCAAATCCGACCTGAAGATATCAGGTATCAGAGCGCTTTACATGAGCACCAGTTTCTTTACAGATGAACACATTCATTTTTGTAAGGCACGGGGAGATTAATTGATTTGCCCATTATCACAGGATGTTGAGCATCCCTGTCGAGACTCAAACCCGGATCCCCAGCTTCGAGGTCGACCAATCTAGCCGTAAGGCTGCATCCTCTCCCTCTTGTTGCTCACTTCTGACCTCTATTTTGCCTCTTGCTACTCATTTCTGACCTCTATTTTGCCACTTTCTGCTCATTCTGCCCGTTACTTTGCCTCTTTCTGCTCACTCCTGACCTTTATTTTGCCTCTTTCTGCTTGTTTCTTACCTTTATTCTGCCTTTTGCTGCTTGATTCTGACCTCTATTTTGCCTCTTTCTGCTCCTTTCTGACCTTTACTCTCCCTCTTTCTGCTTGTTTCTGTCCTTTACTCTGCCTCTTTCTGCTCATTTCTGACCTTTATTTGGCTGTTGCTGCTCGTTTCTGACCTCTATTTTGTCTCTTTCTGCTCGCTTTTTGACCTATATTCTGCCTCTTTCTGCTCCCTTCTGACCTTTATACCTCTTTCTTCTGCTCGTTTCGCACCTTTATTTTGCCTCTTTCTGCTCATTGCTGACCTTTATCTTGCCTCTATCTGCTCGTTGCTGACCTTTATTCTGCCTCTTTCTGCTCTTTTCTGACCTTTATTCTGCCACTTTCTGCTTGCTTCTCATCTTTATCTTGCCTCTTTATGACCTTTGCTTACCTTTATTTTGCCTATTCTGCTCATGTCTCACCTTTATTTTACCTCTTTCTGCTCATTGTTGACCCTTATTTTGCCTCTTTCTGGTCATTTCTGACCTTCATTCTGCCTGTTGCTGTTAATTTCTGACCTCTATTTTGCCTCTTTCTGCTCATTTTTTATCTTTACTCTGTCTCTTTCTGCTCCCTTATGACCTTTAGTCTGCCTCTTTCTGGTCGTTTCTGTCCTTTATTCTGCCTCTTTCTGCTTGTTTCTGACCTCTAATTTGCCTCTTTCTGCTCATTTTTTACCTATATTTTGCCTCTTCTTGCTATTTTCTGACCTCTACTTTGCCTCTTTCTGTTTGTTTTTTACCTTTATTCTGCCTTTTCTACTCCTTTCTGACCTTTATTCTGCCTCTTTCTGCTTGTTTTTCACGTTTATTTTGCCTCTTTCTGCTCATTTCACACCTTTATTTTGACTCTTCTTGCTAGATTCTGACCTCTATTTTGCCTCTTCCTGCTCGTTTTCACCTTTATTCTGCCTCTTTCTGCTCACTTTTGACCTTCATTCTGCCTCTTTCTGCTTGTTTCTGACCTTATTTTTGCCTCTTTCTGCTCATGTCGGCCTTTATTTTACCTTTTTCTGCTGACCTTTATTCTGCCTCCTACTGTCCGTTTCTGACCTTTATTCTGCTTGTTTCTGCTCATTTCTCATCTTTAAAATCTCTTTCTGCTCATTGATGACCTTTATTCTGCCTCTTTCTGATAGTTTCTGACCTTTATCTTGCATCTTTCTGCTAATTTCTGACCTTTATTCTGCCTCTTTCTGCTCGTTTCTCACCTTTGTTTCTCCTCTTTCTGCTCATTGCTGACCTTTATTCTGACTCTTCTGCTTGTTTCTGACCTTTATTCTGACTCTTGCTCCTCTTTTATGACCTCTAATGTGCCTCTTTTTGCTCGTCTCTGACCTTTATTCTCCCTCTTTCTGCTAATTTCTTATCTTTATTTTGTCTCTTTCTGTTCATTGCTGACCTTTATTCTGCCTCTTTCTGCTAATTTCTTATCTTTATTTTATCTCTTTCTGTTCATTGCTGACCTTTATTCTGCCTCTTTCTGGTCTTTTTTTACCATTATTCTTCCTCTTTCAACGCGTTTCTGACCTTTATTCTGCCTCTTACTGCTCATTTCTTACCTCTATTTTGCCTCGTTCTGCTTATTTCTGACCTCTATTGTGCCTCTTTCTGCTCATTGCTGACCTTTATTCTGCCAGTTTCTGCTCATTTCTGACCTTTATTTTGCCTCTTTCTACTCGTTTCTCACCTTTATCTTGCTCCTTTCTGCTCATTGCTGACCTTTATTCTGCCTCTTTCTGTTTGTTTCTGACCTTTCTTCTGCATCTTTCTGCTCGTTTCTCACCTTTATTCTGCCTCCAGGGCTGGCTATGGTGCTAGTGGCGTCTGGTACAACAATCTTTTTTGCCCCCCCCCAATTAACCTCCTCCTTGGGTTCCCTCACTACCACCGGGAAAAAGGGCCCATCATCTTTCCGTAACCCCTATCGTGAGAAATACATTTCATTTGTTTTAAAGTGCTGATAAGGGTTGGCTTTAATAATTCACTAAGTTATCCACATAAAATACAGATTTTTATTTGCAGCTGGGATATCAACCCTCCGCACTACTTTCTGGCGAGTCAACCCTGTCACTAGACAAAACCCTAATCTGTCTCTCTCTAGCAGGAAAATTAATCACAAGAGTAATCTTGACATTGTTATTGCAGCCTGAAAGCTAGACAAACAAGGAAATCTGCAGCAGGTGCTTTTAAATTGTATGTTATTTCTAAATACATTACTCACCTTCAGCTCAGTGCCCCCTCTCCATGTCAGCTCCCAGTGCGACCACACCGTTCTCACTGCCCTAAAGTCATCCCAGTCTGTCTCTTTCTGCTCATTGCTGGCCTTTATTCTGCCTCTTTCTGCTCATGTATCACCTTTATTCTGCCTCTTTCTCACAGTTATTTTGCCTCTTTCCGCTCGCCCCGGGTCCGCAAGGGGAATATCAAGGCCCAAGTGGTCCCAGCTGGCTCTCACCATCTGTAGGAGCTGGCATTGCTGCTGCATGGAGGGAACTAATTGAAAGGCAGCTCCCTCCATGCAGTAGCAATCGTTTCATCTCTTTCCCTGCCCGCATGTCTGAGGGCAGGAAAAGAGATGAAACCTCTGCTTCCAGGGGACTAGAGCACTTTAGCAGCTCTGGCCCACTGGAACTGGAGTGTTTGCTTTAGCTTGGGGGAGCTGTGACCACAATGCTAAAGCAAACAGCTATTTCCAGGGGTTGGGCACCCTGGGACATAGCAGGAGCCAGCCCTGGGGGGTGGTGGTCCACAGAGCCATGTATGGCTCCAGGAGGGGGCCACCTGGCCCCCCTCCTTCTGTTTGCAAGGGCCAACCAGGGGAGGTTGTGGTCCCCAGGGCAGAGAAAGCTCCAGGGTGCTGGGGGTCCACGCGGCCCCCATGTCAATTTATGTATATTGCCGGGGAGTTGGTTGTCCCCCGGCTTTGGGAATCTGAACGGCACCCCCACATTATTAAAAAAAAGTCCTGGTGGGATGGTGGTCTCTGAGCATAACTAAGCCCAAGGAGGGGGACCCAGTGTGCCCCCCTCCATTTAATAAAAAAAGCCCACATACCCCCGGGACCTGGCCCACCCTAGGGCTAAACGTAAACAAGCACAGGAGTTTTGCAGCAGATTTGTGGCTCGGCCGTGTGCCAGTGGCAAAAACAAATGTAAAGTGCTTTTTGACCCTGTCATGGTCACAGAGGAACTCCAGGACCAAAGTTATGGGGTCAGGGTAGTCCTCCACTGCCCCCTTTTCTTTTTTTTCTTGTTTTTATTGGCACTCAACTGAAGTGTTGGCAGCTATATATATATATATATATATATAGATATAGATATATAGATATATAGATATATATAGATAGATATATATAGATATATAGATATATTTA